>RJWM01002910.1:0-120267 GCA_004363535.1 Dasyprocta punctata
TCAAAGATGAGGTGGCTAAGTGTGTTTGTAGTTGTGGCTGTATCTTCTAATCTATTCCATTGATCTTCAGGTCTGTTTTGATTCCAGTACCATGCTGATTTTATCACAGTAGCTTTGTAGTACAGTTTCAAGTCGGGGATTGTGATGCCTCCTGCCTTCCCTTTGTTGCCCAGAATTGCCTTTGCTATTCTAGGTCTTTATTGGTTCCAGATGAATTTCAGGAATGCTTTCTCTAGCTCTGTGAGGTAGGCAAGTGGTATTTTGATTGGGATTGCATTGAATCTGTATAATAATTTTGGGAGAATGGCCATTTTCACGATGTTTGTTCTTCCTACCCATGAACAGGGACTATCTTTCTATTTTCTGAAATCTTCTTCGATTTCCTTCTTAAGAGTAATGTAATTTTCACTGTATAGATCTTTTACTTCCCTTGTTAGATTCATTCCTAAGTATATTTTTTGGATGTTATAGTGAAGGGTGTGGCTTCCCTTATTTCTCTCTCAGTGACTTTGTTGTTTGTGTACAGGATTGCTATTAATTTTTGAGTGTTCACCTTGTATCCAGCTACGTTACTGAATTTGGTTATTACTTCTAGAAGTCTTCTAATGGATTTTTGGGGTCATCTATGTAGAGTGTCATATTGTCTGCAAATAATGATAATATCACTTCTTCCTTTCCTATCCTTATTCCCTTTATTTCTTTCTCTTGTCTAATTACTCTGGCTAGTATTTCCAGAACTATATTGAATAGGAGTGGCGATAATGGACATCGTTGTCTTGTTCCTGATTTTAGGTTGAAAGTTTTCAGTTTTTCTCCATGTAGTAAGATGTTGGCTGTTGGTTTATGATATATGGCTTTTTTCAGGTTGTGGTAGAGACCATCTATTTGATTTTCTGTAGGGTTTTTATCATGAATGGGTTTTGGATTTTGTGGAAAGCTTATTCTGCATCTATTGAGATGATCATGTGGTTCTTGTCCTTGGCCCTGTTGATATGGTGTATTACATGTATTGATTTGCGTATGTTGAACCATCCCTGCATTCCTGGGATGAATTCCACTTGATCATGGTGCATAATCTTTCTGATAACTTGCTGTATTCTATTTGTCAGCATTTTATTGAGGATTTTTGCGTCTATGTTCATTAGGGAGATTGGCCTGTAATTTACTTTTTTGGTTGGGTCTTTCTTTGGTTTTGGTATTAGGGTAATACTTGTTTTCAGGAATGAGTTAGGGAGACTTACTTCCCTTTCAATTTCATTGAAGAGTTTGAGGAGTGTTGGCATTAAGTCTTCCCTAAATTTCTTATAGAATTCAGTAGTGAATCCATCAGGGCCTGGGCTTTTCTTTGTTGGTAGGGTCTTAATTACATTTTCAATTTCATTAGCTGAAATTGGGCTATTCACCAGCTTTATATCTTCTTGATTCAGCTTTGGTAATTCATAGGTTTCTAGGAATCTGTCCATTTCTTCTGTGTTAAAGGTTTTCGAAGCAGGTGTTGATGATCTTCTGTATTTCCACTGGGTCTGTAGTGATTTCACCCTTTTCATTTCTTATTGCATAAATCTGAGTTTTTTCTTTCCTCTTCTTGATAAGGTTGGCTAGGGGTTTATCAATTTTATTTACTCTTTCAAAGAACTAGCTCTCAATTCATTAATTCTTTGTATTGTTTTCTTAGTTTCAATTGTATTAATTTCTGCTCTAATCTTAATAATTTCCTCCCTTCTTTGGGCTTTGGACTTGACTTGCTCTTGTTTTTCTAGAAGTTTGAGGTGCAGCATTAGGTTGTTTATGTGTGTTCTTTCCATTTTTCTGATATGAGCGTTTAGTGCTATAAATTTCCCTCTGAGGACTGCTTTCATTGTATCCCACAGGTTCTGGTAATTTGTTATTTGCATTTTCATTCAATTGTAGATAATGTTTAATTTCTTCTTTAACTTCTTCTGTGACCCATTGGTTATTTAGGAGGGTATTATTTAATTTCCATGTGTTTATGCAGTTATTGTAGGTTTTTTTGTCATTCATTTCCAATTTTACTGCGCTGTGGTCAGATAATAAGCATGGAATTATTTCAGTTCGTTTGTATTTACTTAAGCTTGTTTTGTGGACCAGTATATGATGTATTTTAGAGAATGACCCATGTGCAGCTGAGAAGAATGCATATTCTGATGTTGATGGGTGGAATACTTGGTATACATCTACTAGGTCTATTTGTTCACAAACTTGATTCAGTTCTGTTATTTCTTTGCTGATTTTTTGTTGGGTTGATCTATCTCTCTGTGACAGTGGGGTGTTAAGGTCCCCTGTTATAACTGTATTATTGTTGATTTGGTTTTTCATGTCTATTAAGAATTGTCTTACATAGTTGTGTGCTCCCATATTTGGTGCATATATATTTATGATTGTAATCTCTTCCTCTTGAAGTTTTCCCCTAACAAGTATGCAGTGACCTTCTTTATCTCTTTTGATCATTCTGGGTTTGAAGTTTGCATTATCTGCAAACAAAATAGCTACCCCTGCTTTTTTCTGGGTTCCTGCTGCATGGAGTATTGTTTTCCAGCCTTTGATTTTTAGTCTGTGAATTTCCTTTTGAGTGAAATGTGTTTCTTGTACACAGCATATTGTTGGGTTTTGTTTCTTAACCCACTCTGCTAGTCTGCTTCTTTTTATTGGTGAGTTGAGACCATTTAGATTGATTGATAAAACTGATATGTACTGGCTCATCCCTGTCATGATACCTTTCTGTTGTTGGTTTTCTACATTTTCTGTTTCATTATTTGCCCTGCTTAGTGGTTTCCTTTTGTTGTTGTTCTTAAGATTGTGGCTATCTTTGTCTCTTTCTAGAGTGTCTTTCAGTACTCTTTGTAGTGTTGGTTTGATGGCCATAAATTTCTTCAGTTGTTCTTTGTCATGAAAGTATCTTATTTCTCCACCAATTTTTAAGGATAGTTTTGCAGGGTACATCAGTCTGGGTTGAAAGTTGTTTTCTTTCAGGGTTTCAAATACTTCACTCCAATCTCTTCTTAACTTAAAGGTTTGTGTTGAGAAGTCTGCCGTGATTCTGATAGGCTTTCTTTCATAGGTGATCTGTTTCTTTTCTCTGACAGCTTTTAGTATTTTGTTTTTGTGCTGTATTTCTGATACCCTTACTATTATATGCCTGGGTGAGGATTTATTTTGGTTATGGTTAACTGAGGTTCTGTATGCCTCAGTTACCTGTATTTCAGATTCTCTTCCCATGTTGGAAAGTTTTCTGCTAATATTTCTGTGAATAGTCTTGGCAGGTCATTAGTATTGACCCCTGCTTTTTCATTGATGTGTATTAATCTTATGTTATTTCTCTTGGCATCATCTTGCAGCTGTTGAATTGTTGTTTCTTGGTTCCTTACTATTTTTAGGAGATCTTTTCTTTCGTGGCCATGATCTCCCATGCTGTCTTCAAGATCTGAGATTCTATCTTCAGCTTCATTTAAGTGGTTTTTCACACTTTCCATGGAGTTTTTCATTTCCTGCATTTCCCTTTGCATCTGTTTCATGCATTATGTTTGTGTCTTATATTGTTCATTCAAAGTTTCCATCATTTTCTTAAGTTCTTCTATTTTTTATCTTGCTCTTCTTTAGATACACACAATATTTCTTTAATAATGACTCTCATTTCATTTTTTAGCTGAGAGAATCTTTCTGATTTGAATTTCTCTATAGCTTCATCAAACTGTTTCTTTATTGCATTTTCTATCATTTCAGAAAGTCCATTTGTGTGTCTCACACTGTCTTCCATTTCAGTGTCTCTTGGGTTTGTTCTTTGTGGGCTGGGGGACAGAGACTGCTTCTTGGTCTTTCGTTTTGTCATTTTCTTCTAGAACCTATGTGGCTCTGTGTCCTGCAAGGCTGATCGGGTGTTCCCCTGAGGGTTGTGCTGAGTGGTGGGTTGCGCTGAGCCATGGGACCTGGTAGAGCTGGATCCTGCACTCTGCAAGGGAGGGCGGCCTCCCGGGGTGTGTGGGTGATGCCTCTGTCTTAACTGGGTGGGGGCCAAGGCCTCCCAGTCCCACGGAGCTAGGCAAAGTGTACCCCAGAGTGTGACGCCGCTTGGACCCTGGGTCTGCCTGCAAGTTCAGAGCAACAGCTGTGCCAGGGCAAGCCTGGGCGAATCCCAGGCCTACAGTGCCGGGGCCTTGCTCCTGGCTGGGAGGGGGTCCGTGAGCTCTGGGATGCTGCATGCAGGAGCCGCTCCACTGAATTATGGAGCTTGCGCGTGCTCTGCACTTTGGTGGGGGCAGCCCAAGCTCTCCAAGGCCCTGAAGCTATGTTGGTCAGTCCCTGATGAGCAGCTGTGGGGTCCTGGGCTGATCTGGGCTGGGCTGCATACCTCTGTGTCCTGTGAGGCTGGCTGGGTGTTCCCCTGAGGGTCGTGCTGATTCTTGGGTGTGCGGGTGGAGCCTCTACCTTAACTGGGTGGGGACCAAGGCCTCCCGGTCCCAGGGAGCTAGGCAGAGTGTACTCTGGAGAGTGACACCGCCGGACCCTGGGTCTGTCTGCAAGTTCAGAGCAACAGCTGTGCCTCCTTTCACTATCTTGAATGTTCTTTGAAGAAGAAACATTTTTATCTTTGATTAGATTTAGAAAGCTCATTTATGTTTTTCCTTTGCTACTTTTGTCTTTGGTGTTATATTCATGAAGACTTTGTCTAACTCAATTTATTTCTGTATTTTCTTCCAATAGTTCTGTGGTGTTGGTGATCACATTTAGGTCTGTGACCCATTTGGAGTTAATTTTCTGTGTATGGTATAAAAAAGGAGTCCTACCTTATTCTTTGCATATGAGTATATAGCTGTTTGCCTCTAGGCAAAGAGATGCTTTTTTCCCATTAAATTGTTCGAGCACCCTGACCGTAAATTAATTTACCTTAAGCTTAGAGTTTTACCACTGTGTTCTCAATTCTATTCTTTTGACCTATACATCTGGCCTTATGTCAGCACAGTGGTGTCTTAATTACTGAGTTTGTCGTAAATTTTGACAATAGAAAATGCGAATTCTCTAAGCTTGTTTTTTTAAATATCATTTTGAGTATTTTAAGTCACTTACATTTTCATATAAATCTTAGAATCAGCCTGGTGGTGCCACACTCTGGGGTGTGCTATGCCTAGCCACCAGGGTCCAGGGTCCAGGGGACCCTCACCCAGTAAAGTGATAGGTTCAGCACCACATTCCAGGAGTGAGCCCTCGCTAGCTGCACAGAGGATCGAGCTCTTCCCAGCCAAGCATCCCAGTGTAATCCATCAGGGGAACACCTGGCCAGCCTCACTGGACACAGAAGTACTGAGCTCAGCCCAGCCCAGAGCCCCAGAGCTGCTCATCAGGGAGCAGCCAGTGTAGCTGCAGGGCCTTGGACAATTTGAGCTCTGTCCATTAGAGCACAATGCACGAGCTCCATTGTTCAGGGTGTGGCTGCACAGCAGGCCCTAGAGGTTGTGAACTCCACTCAGAGAGGAGCATGGCAGCGGCACCTTATGCTGGGGGCATGCCAGTGCTTGCCCTGTACTCCAGAGGCTCTGAACTCCTTGTAGCCAGACTCAAGTTCCTGGTGGTGCCACCCTCTGGGGTGTGCTCTGCCCAGCTGCCTGGGTCCAGAGGATTCTGACCCCCACCCAGTAAGGCAGAAGGTCCAGCAACACACCCCATGGGTGCATCTCTGCTAGCTACCTGGGTTGCAGAGGTTCTAAATGCTACACAGCCAGGTTCTAGGCCCCAGTAACAAGATCCAGGGGTGTGACCCTGCTAGCAACAGGGAGGATACAAACTTTGACCAGTCCAGAGTCCCAGAGCAACCCAACAAAGTAATCAGGAGAACACATGACCAGCCTCACAGACCACAGAGCACAAGGATCCAGCACCACAGTCTGAGGGTGTGCCCCCGCTAGCCATGGGGATACTGGAGGATTGAAGCTCTACCCAGCACAGTGTTCCAGTGCAATCCTTTGGGAGGCTGCTTGCCCAGCAAAACAGGTCCCAGAAGAAAATGACAAAATGAAAGACAAAGAGGCAGTCTCAATCCCACAGCCCACTGAGAACAAACCCAAGAGACACTGAAATGGAAGACACCAGGAATCACACAACTGAACTTTCTGAAATGATAGCAACTGAAGTAAAGAAACAACTCCATGAAGCTATAGAGAAACTCAACTCAGAAATAGTCGCTCAGGTAAAAAATGAAATGACAATCAGTATGAAAGAAATGCTGTGGGTACCTAAAGAAGATCAAGATAAAAAAATAGAAGAACATAAGAAAATGATGGAAACTTTGAAAGAACAATATAAGACACAAATAGAGTGCATGAAACAGATTCAAAGGGAAACTCAGGAAATGAAAAATTCCATGGGAAGTTGGCAAAACCACTTGAATGAAGCTGAAGATAGAGTCTCAGACCTTGAAGACAGAGTGGAAGCTTAGGATCACAAAAGAAAAGATTTCTTAAAAATAGCAAGGAACCAGGAAACAACAATTTAGTAGCTGCAACATGATGCTAAGAGAAATAACATAAGATTAATATGTATCAATGAAAAAGTAGGGATCAATACTAATGACCTTCAAAGACTACTTGCAGAAATAATAACAGAAAATTTTCCGAACATGGGAAGAGAATCTGATATACAGGTAAGTGAGGCATACAGAACCCCAATTAACCATAACCAAAATAAATCTTCACCCAGACATATAATAATTAGGCTATCAGAAATACAGCACAAGAACAGAATGCTAAAAGCTGTCATAGAAAAGAAACAGATCACCTATGAAAGAAAGCCTATCAGAATCACAGCAGACTTCTCAACACAAACCTTCAACTAAGGAGTGGATGGAGTGAAATATTTCAAATCCTGAAAGAAAACAACTTTCAACCCAGATTGATGTATCCTGCAAAACTATCTTTAAAAATTGATGGAGAAATAAGATACTTTCATGACAAAGAATAACTGAAGAAATTTATGGCCACCAAGCCAACACTACAGAGTACTGAAAAATACTCTAGAAACAGACAAGATAACTACAATTATAAGAACAACAACAAAAGGAAACCACTAAGCAGGGCAAATAATTAAACAGAAAATGTAGAAAACCAACAATAGAAAGATATCATGACAAGGATGAGTCTGTACATATCAGTTATATCAATCAATCTAAATGGTCTCAACTCACCAATCAAAAGAAATAGACTAGCAGAGCGCGTTAAGAAAGAAAATCCAACAATATGCTGTGTACAAAAAACACATTTCACTCAAAAGGAAACTCAAAGACTAAAAATCAAAGGCTGGAAAACAGTACTCCATGTAACAGGAACTCAGAAAAAAGCAGGGGTAGCTATTATGTTTGCAGACAATATGAACTTCAAACCGAAAATGATCAAAAGAGATAAAGAAGGTCACTGCATACTTGTTAGGGGAAAACTTCAAGAGGAAGAGATCACAATCATAAATATATATGCAATGAATATGGGAGCACCCAATTATGTAAGACAATTCTTAATAGACATGAAAAACCAAATCAACAATAATACAGTTATAACAGGGGACCTTAACACCCCACTGTCACAAAGAGACAGATCAACCAAACAAAAAATCAGCAAAGAAATAACACAACTGAATCAAACTTGTGAACAAATGGACCTAGTAGATGTGTACTGAGTATTCCTCCCATCAACATCAGAATACACATTCTTCTCAGCTGCACATGGGTCATTCTCTAAATTAGATCATATACTGGTCCACAGAACATGCCTAAGTAAATGCAAAGAAACTGAAATATTTACATGCCTATTATCTGACCATAGCGCAATCAAATTGGAAAAGAATAACAAAAAACCCCACAACAACCCCACAAAAACATGGAAATTAAATAATACTCTCCTAAACAATCAATGGATCACAGAAGAAATTAAAGAAGAAATTAAACAATATCTGCAATTGAATGAAAATGGAAATACAAATTACCGGAACCTGTGGGACACAATGAAAGCAGTCCTCAGAGGGAAATTTATAGCACTAAACACCCACATCAGAAAAATGGAAAGAACACACATGAACAACCTAATGATGCACCTTAAACTTCTAGAAAAAGAAGACCAAGTCAAGTCCAAAGCCCCAAAGAAGAGAGGTAATTATAAAGATCAAAGCAGAAATTAATGCAGTTGAAACTAAGAAAACAATTCAAAGAATTAATGAATTGAAGAGTGTTGGAGACCACTACAAAACAGTTCTGAGCAGGATTTAAAATTTACTAACTGGCATTTTACTTATCTGTGAGCCTGTCTTAGGCCTAGGCCCCTTGCCTGGCGATGGGAGCTGATTCATAGTAAGGAAATTCTATGAATCACTGGTTCTGACCGAGGCCTGTAGTGGCCAATGAGGTCAGAGATACCTCAAAAGGCAAGGTAAAGAAGGTCACAACTGAGGACATATTGGCTTCATAAATAATTATGTTAATAGAGACTGCCCTGCAGGTATCTTACTCTGCAGAGCATCACAGTCCCATCATAAAGGCCATCTTGGAGATAAAATAGTTCTCCATTCCTGGCATTCCTTCCTACATGGAGATGTCCTTGAAGTGACTCCCAAGTCCTGCTCAGTTCTGGCACCACCCTCAGCACCTCCCTCAGTATCCCCTCTCTTTGTCTATTTGAAAATATATACAGGTGATCCAGAAAAACTCTTTGTCTTAGCCCTCGTGATAGCTGCAGAGTCAAGAACTCTGCAGGGGCTTTGATCCTCCTGGAGCCCTAAAATCATACCACTTGTCTCATTTATTTAAGCCCTCGCCGTACACTCTTTCGGAAGATTGGGGATTGTTCCAACTCTGTGCATTCAGACGACATTTCCCAACCATTTCAAACTCTTCCTGCAAGTCATTTTCAAAGGCTCGCGAACCACATAATCAGGTTTAGTAACAGCAAAGGCCCCACTCCTCCAGTACCAAACTCTGTCTTATTTCCTTTTCACTCGTTGCCCAGACAAAATACCTGATGCCCAAAATTAGGGAAGGAAATGTTTATTTCTTACAGTTTCTTGGGAGTTTCAGTTCGTATTTAGTTGGCTCCAAGGCTGCATGGCATGGCAGGGCTGCCATTCATAGTGGCCACCAAAACAGCAAGGCGTGCTGGCAAGAGAGAAAGAGCAGAAGCGAGAAAGAGTAAGACCTGCCTCCTTTATACAGTATATCAGCTCCACCCCTGGGCGGGTGCAGCACTCACATCACCAGTCCCAGCATTAGACAACAAACCAATCACAAATGTCAGACTCAGCCCCATCAAAAATGTATGAGGACTTTGAGGAGGGCGTAGTATCACCCAATACAGGTAGAAAAGAATGTAAGACCATTCTTTGCCTTTACTATGTTACTTAGGTAGACTACATTGGTAAGATTTCTCATGTTGCATCCCTCTAGAAAGAATGGCTGTTATCAAGAAATCAACCAGTAACAAATGCTGGCAAGACTGTGGGGAAAAAGGAACCCTTCTCCATTGTTAGTGAGAGTGTAGACTGGAGCAATCATTGTGGAAATCAGTATGGAATTTCCACAAAAAAGTGGGATTAGAGGTCCTGTTTGACCCAGCTATTCCCCTTCTGGGTATCTTCCTGGAAGAATCAAAGAGACTTCTTAACTGTTCTTTTGATTTTTTTTCTTTTATCTCAAGAATTATTTGAAGATCTGCTCTAAGTCTTTTGACATATGGATTTTCTGGTAGCATATTTATTTTATTCTATTACAAAGTCGTAAGTGTATTAATGTTTTGATATATTAAAGGCTCACCTGTGTTCTATTGCTCAGTTCTCTGAAAATTACATATATTTTAAAGATGCATGTTGATTTGATGTAAATTCTCCCAGTTTTATTCTAAATAGCAACTTATTAGATAACAGTGAGATTACAGAAACTGCAGGGGATAGCATCAAATAGAGCTAATAAATATGCAAGAGATGTACTGAAGGCAAACAGTCTGAATGAATGCACATAACTATCTTACAAGATCGTAGGAACACAGTGCATTCCATTAACCAACATATATCACATCATCACTTGTCATGTGGCTTCTGAAAAAAATTCCACTACATCTCATTTCATTCATGAGAGTGAAAAGCCAAATAATGCCTTAGCATTATTATAAAAATAATATTTATGTCATGACTCTCCTGATAGTGTCTTTCTACTATAAAGATATTAGGGTCGCAGCTTGAGAAACTGATCAGAGGAAGCTTCTTTTCTTCTGAAATCTTACCAGATCTTCTCTGCTTTAAAGGAATACTTATTTAGTTTATGGGTATTTCATTTTCATTTTCATATTACACACCAATTTTATTCTGCATGCTTCTTTGATGAAAGTTAGATTAAAATATGTGTTCACCTTTTCAAGAAGTGTTGGGAATTATAGAGTTATTTATAAGATTTTCTTCTGAAAAATTTGTAAATATCTTTGTTTGCAGTATCAGTTGTACAGGTAGTGTTTCAAGCATATTGGCATTGTGTATATTTTAATTTTTTGAAGTTTAACACACATTCATTGTACATATTAGACCCCTCTCAGTTTCAATAAGTTATAACTGACAAAATTATATGTAATTATGGTATACAAGGCGATGTTTTGATATATGTACACGTGAAATGACTAAATCAAGCTAATTAACATATCCGTCATTTCACAAATGTCTATTTTTATGTTTAGAACATTTGAGATCTACTTCCTAGCAATTTTCAAATATGTGATACATTATTAGTGACTTTAGTCATTATTCTGAAAAACAGAACTTCAGAAATTACTCATCCTAATTGAAATTATACCCTTTGGCAAATATATCTACATTCCTCTCCTTTTTTCAGTCATTGGCAACCACTATTCTACTCTGCTTTTGTAAGTTCAACATTTCTAGAGTGTACAGGCAAAATGAGATCATCCAGCATTTGTCTTACGTATGCCTGGTTAGTTTCACTTAGCATAATATCTGCCAGGTTTGTTTATGTGGTTGCAAATGACAAGATTTCCTGCATTTGAAAAGCTAAATTAGTGTGTAAATCCCCTCAATGCAGTTTCTTTAACCATTTATCAGTCAGTGGAAACATATTTATTCTATATCTTGGTTATTGTGAGTAATACTGCTATGAACATAGGAGTTCAGATATTTCTTTGATGTAGTGATTTCAATTTCTCTGAACAGTTATCTAAAAGTGTGGTTAATGAATTGCATGGTAATTATATTTTAAAATTTTTGAAGAGCCTCCATACTGTTTTTTATATTGCATATGCTAATTTACCTGCTCACCAAGAGAAGGCAAGTTCTTCTTTCTCCACATCATTGTCAACATTTGTTGTCGTTTTTTAGTAATAGTCATTCTAATTGGTGTGAAGTCATACATTATTATAGTTTTGATTTTTGTTTTCCTGATGATTCATGATATCGAACATTTTCATAGGCCTGTCACCATATATATTTTGTTTTGAAAAAAATAGATCCATTCAGTTCCCTGACCCATTTTTTTTAATCTGGTAAGATTTATTTTCCTGCTATTGAGTTGTGAGTACCTTATGCAGTTTGGATATTAAGTCCTTATTGAATGTATAGTTTAGGAATACTTTCTCCTGTTCTGTAGGTTTACTTTTGTTTTTGTTAATTGTTTCCCTTGCTGTGCAGAAACTTTTCAATGTGATGCAGTCTGATTTGTTTATTTTCGCTTTTGTTGTCTGTGCTTTTGGAGTCATAGCCAAAGAGCCTTCTCCCTAACCAATGCCAAGATTTCCCTCTGTATTTTATTAGTTTTACATTTTCAAGCCTTACATATAAATTTTCATTAACATAAAGTAACTTCAGAATTTGCTACTCTTTTTTATTTTTTTATTTTTTGGTACCAGGGATCAAACTCATGACCTTGTGCTTGCCAGGCAGGCACTGTATCACTGAGCTACCTCCCGGGCCTTACATATAAATCTTTAATGCATTTTGAGTTGCTATTTTTTGTATGGCAAGAGATAATGCTCCAAGTTCACTCTCCTTCATTTGGACATTCAACTTTATTTATTTTTTGCCATTTATTGAACAAACTTTTTCTCGATAGTGTATTCCTGGCAGTTTTTTGAAGATCAGTTGACTGTAATATGGATTTATCTGTGGGCTTTTTTTCTTCTGATGTCCTGTATGTCTTTTTTTATGCCAATACAAGGGTGTTTGTAACATTGTAGTTTTGAAGTGCATTTTGAAGTCAAGTATTGTGATGCTTCCAATTTTGTTTTTTTGCTCGATCTTGCTTTGGCTATCTGAGGTCTTTTGTAATTCCTTACAAATTTTAGGATTTAAAAATGTGTGAAAAATGTCATTGGAATTTTAATAGAAATTCAATTCAACCTGTAGAATTGAGTAATAGAAACATTTTCATGATATAAATTCTTCTGCTCCATTAGTCCAAAATTGTTCCACTTATTTGTGTCTTTTCACTTTCTTTAATCAATGTTTTATAGTTTTCTATACATGAATATCTTGTCTCCTAGGTTATAATTATTCCCAAGTATTTTGTTTAGTTTGGTACTATTATAATTGTGGTGACTTTCTGATTTCTATTCTTTTTTTTGGATAGCCCTTTTGTTGGTGTTCAGAAATGCTACTAATCATATATACTGATTTCGTATCTTGTAACTTTATTGAAGTCATTAATTTCAGGAGCATTTTGGTAGAATCTTTATAATTTTCCTTACAAAAGATCATATCATCTACAAAGACAGTTTTATTCCTTTCTTTGGAATTTGGGTGCATTTTTTTTCTTACCAACTTACTTTATTTAGGACTGCTAGTACTATGCAGAATAAAACTGGTAAAAGTGACCATCCTTGTCTTGTTCCTTATGTTAGAAAATCTGATTGCATTCCACCTTAGAATGTTAGAAGTTGGGCTTTATTATGTTGCAGTACCTTCCTTTTATAATTTCTTGGAAATTTTTTAACATGAAAAAATGTAAAACTTTGTCAAATGCTTTTTCTGTCTCTATTGAGATGATCACATAAATTTTATCCTTCATTCTAGTAATATGATATATCATATTTTTTATTTGTATATGGTGAATAGCTTGCACTGTGGGGATAAATCTTCCTTATTCATGGGTTGTGGTCCATAAATAAACTGTGGGGTTCAGTTGCTGGTATTTTTTGAATGTTTTCCATGTACATTCATTTTTTTTGGCATGTTCATTTTTAACTATGTCTGTTTTAATTCTCTGTATGTCTATTTCATGAAGATTCTTTATATCAATTTTTTTACCCATTCTCATCTTTTCACTAAACTGAAAAAAATTGTGATGTATCACACAATTATGAAAGATTTGAATTTTTAGATACTTTTAAATATTTCTGCTGGCCATTATATATTTGAACATATGTCATATTCATACATGTTTGCTATTGTTATGTCTTCTTAGTGGATTATTTCTTTTATGACTATTAGACATCCTTTTTGACATCTTGGAGTTTTTAACCTTAAATTCTATTTCGTCTGAGTGCAATGTTATGGATCATCATGTAATCATTTGGCAAGTATTCTTTTCTTAACAAGTATACTATCAACAATTCTTTATTCCTTTTCTCTTCAGGTTTGTCTCTGGCAAATAATGAATAGCTAGGTTTTATTTAACCAATCTGGTATCTCTGTCTTTTAAATAGCCTGATAAAACTACACATTTAGTGTGAATACAAATCGGTTTTTATTCACATTTTTGTTTTTGTTTACCAAGTTTTTTAAAGCTTCCTTGCTTTCTGAGAGTTAGACTGTATTTGTAACAGGTTTCTCTTCTGTTTTGATATTTTCATCTTTTTTTTTTTGTTTTACTCTGTGTACATTTTTAGTTCAAACACAGAAACTCATGCTTTCTTAAAAGAAGTTTTGAATACCCATCTTATCCTTCTCCGCAAGATAAGAAAGCTAGTATTTTAGTTTTAGCCTGTGCACATTTTTAGATCAAATTTAGAAACTACTCTATGTCCTATCTTCTTCAAATGACAAGAAAGTTAGTATGAATTTGTTTCCATATATACTGGTCCTCCATTTTCCTCTAATTGCTACCATGTAGGTATGGAATTTTATTTATAAATCATTTGTTTAATACACATTCATATACATGACTAGTTTAAATTAACATTACTTTTTCAATAATTGCTTTGTTCATGTTTCTTGTTGATTACTTCTTTACAGATTCAGTTTTCTTTTTACTATCTCCCAGTAATTCTTTCAAAGAATGTAGGTATAAATTTTCTGTTCGAAAATGCTCTTAATTCGTGGGAGAAACTGAATGACTGATTTATTCCACACCGTCTAGTAAGATTTGTCCCCCATCTCTTCTTCTTCATCTTTTCCACTAAGCCCAAATTGACTAATAGCTACTGAAGCCCTAACTCCTACCTTATAGTTTCGGAGTTCTGTTCCATAGCTAATATGGCCTTAGTATACCTCATACTTTCTGAGAATTGGAACAGTAGACAATACTCAGAAGATAGTGGGATGCTGGTTCAGTTTCAGCAAACACATAAATTCTTTATGCTGTCTGCTTCTCAGCATAACAACTGCTTGAAACTGTCCTCATGTTGTGATGGCTAAAGGTAACAGATCCTAGTTTTCCATTTTCTTTCATCAATTTATCCTCCTTGCTAAATAACAGTTTGGCTGAATATCACTTTCCTTGATGATTTTCAATATTTTGTTTCCTTATTTTATGGCACACAGCATTGCCAATGAGAAGACATTTTTCTGCAGTGATCATTCCATATTTTGGAGCTGGCATTTTTCCTGCTTGTGCAATTTCCTTCTAGGGTTGTGGCTTGCTGCTGTGGCTTCCTAAGTAGTTTCTTTTAAAGAATTTTCATAATTTCTGGTCTACCAGAAGTCTTTCCTCTGTTTTGCAAAAATCTCAAAGTACTTATCAATTTCCTTAAACAAATGTCTTTACAAATCACTCACAATGATTTTGTGTGAAAAGGGGAGATTTCGGCATGTACGAACATTGAAGAAACAGTCTTGCTTTTGTTTGTTTGTTTGGATGGGTTCACGTGAGGCATTTTTTTTATTTTGAATTTTGGAATATTTGTTTCCTTTAGATTCAAAATAATGGAGCACAGAATGTGTTAGATGTCTTCTGTTCCCCTCTCCATCTGTCCTGCCAGCTTTCTGTATACGTGCAGGTGCCCTGTAAGTGCTATGTACCTATGTGGAGAGCATCCTGGGATCCTAGGTAAGTTTTTCAGTTGAGTTTCCTCCAGTGTGAGGCACCAGTAAGAGATCAGACAGCAGGAAGTGATTAAGGTTGCTCAGGATACTTATTTCCTATCCTGTGCGCTCTGTTTCACACTCGCATACTCCTTCACCTCTGAAATCAACATGTTCCAGACCATCCTGTGCTTGCCCTGACACTGCTTTCCTCCCATTGATCCTTCTGGTGTTTGATCCTTCTGGCCAGTAGTGACTCCCAAGAGTGCCACGCTACAATGGAGAATCACATTTTTTTGCTGGTTTCTCTGAACCCTACCCTATATCTACATCTTTATAATTCATCCTTTTGTTAAACCTGCCTCAAATCACTAAGTTCAATATCATTTCTTTTTGTCCTGGACACTAATTTAAAAACAAAAGAAAGCAGAAGAAAATGAAACAATAAAACAAACAGGTAAGTGAATTCTATAGCTTGGTCTTTTTGGTGTTTTGTAACAGAATAAAATACGTAAGAAAGAACGTAGGTGAAGAAAACTTATTTTAGTTAAAGGAAACATGGCACAGAGGGAAAGTAACAGTAAATGTTTTATGAGTACAAATGTAAAGTTGAAGCTTTTCTCCATATTCCCATTCCTGCTGTTGCGGATTCCTGGGCCTGGAGGGATAGAGGTCTCACTGATGCGCACATTTACCCAGCACAGTGGGAGTGTGACGCAGAGATTTACAGATGCTGAGACACCCAGCACAGTGGGAGTGTGACGCAGAGATTTACAGATGCTGAGAGCTGCAAAGGGCCATGGGGAGTAGCTACTGCAGCCACGGGCTGCTTGAAGCATGGCATAATTTGTGAGATATTCTTGGGTTTAATTTGTGAGGCAAATATTTAAAAGCCATCCCACACTGCCACTTATTCACTGTGCCAATGCAAAATTTTAATGGTTAAAATATAGCACCCATTTTCTCACTGGCATTTTGAAGAGTAGCTAAGGATGAGAACAGGTAGCATTCTCTCCTCAGGGTGTGTGGGTCTGTATTCCAAGTATCACATATTTCAGCCTTACATGCATCATTTCACCGAGCTCTCACCCCAACACCGTGCGGCATGGGAGACTGCGTTTATTCCAATTTTACTGATGAGGAAAATACAACAAAGAAAGGTTAAAGGACTTGCTCATCATTACAAGGTCATTAAATAAATAATTGAGCCAGAATTCAAATCTGAGCAGTTTGATCCTGCATCATATGATCTTATGTACACCATTCCTCTACTTACAGCACACATGGAGATGACTAAGTAAATGTAAAATTGGGAAATATTGCTTTGTATCTAAGGATACAAATACTGTTCCAAGTTATTGAACACACTGTGTCACTTTAAAAAAATGACTGCAACATATTATCGTATCAAATGTTTATTTACTCAATTTCATTGTTAGATATTAATTTGCTCTGCTGTTTCCTCTTCAATAATTCTTTTCCAATCTTGACTCTCTCACATCTTTGATTCTTAAATTTCCTTATGTTTAATATTCTTACCTGTAAAATGATAATAGAAATAAAACTTTCCTCAAATTGAATGACCAAATGTATATAATTTTAGATATTAATAATTAATAGAATGTTAAATGCTGCTGTTTGAGGAAAGGGCTATATATGACTTGGACTTTCTCCATTTTGCTTACCATTATATATTTTTAATATTTAAATGTACTGGGTAATTAGGAAAACTGGAGGGTTTTCTGAAGCAAACTACACAGTTAAAAATGTAAAAGCTAAAATATGCTTTGTCTCTTCTCTCTTCAAAATGGTTTCACTGATCAACAACAGTCATCAGGATAGACTGGTTTTCTGGAGTTTAACATTACTGAGCTGTGCTGGCCTGTATAGTTTTACCACTTGTCAATATTTCACACTCTGTGCCATTGGTAAATGATTCCACAGATACTTATTAATCATGTCCCTTAAATATATGAGAACCTCCCTCTTATTGCTCTGTATTCCCAGTGCATTTATTCCTGATGCTTGAATTAGTAGATTTATAGGTTTGAGCAATTCGGAGGCATACCTTGAAACAACTGTCTCTATCATTTTCTGACCTTCCAAAAGCCTGATTTGATATTTTCATTCTGGTGAGACTCATGCATTGGCACATTATATTGTACTGATATGTTGGGCTTTAAACAGGGCTGAAATGCTAGTGTGCTAGCATTTTTCTTAACCTGAAAATAACTAGTGAAATTCATCTTTAAAAAAGATTATAATTCTGTCTATAACATGGAATTGTGGACATGTATGACTAAAATTTAACCTTTACTCCATGGATTCTGAAATGCAATTGTTTTCTCTGTAAATCATCTCATAGCAAATGATTTTGCAAAAACCATATATTGGCACATGTCATATGTATGTGTGTGTGTGTGTGTGTGAGAGAGAGTGAAACAGAGACACAGAAAGAGCAAAAGAGTTTTGCATTTCATGCAAAACATCTTTGAACACATTTCATCATCTAAAAGAAAGGTTGCTGATTTGATATACATATTAATCAAGGAATATGACACAACTCTCAAGATATTTCTCTTTTATTTAAAATGGTAGCTATCACAACACATCATACAATGGATCAGGACTTTAGAATCACATTAAAACTTTAAAACATCTTTATACAGGCACGAAACATGAAACATGCCGCAGAGATACAAATATAGCTTGATACCAAAGTCTCAGTGCATTTTCACCATGAAAACGAACAAGAAACACAAATCTGCACATGAGGTTCCGTGCTTTCTGTAGCAGCAGTCATGACTGCTTCAAATCTATTTCTTCCTTTGGAGAACACATTTCTTAGGAAATTACCATTTATTCCTACTTCTGAGGGAGTCATATTGGAATTATAACACATGTTCACAGCACATATTGGCACAATATGAAAAATAAACACTTTTTTTCTGAGTTTTCAACTCATAATAATCATTTTAAAATAAATATTCCTCATAGTGCATGTTTTATTTTACCTTTAATTGCCCATTGACAGAAATGAAGCTGAATAAATAACATTAGGTAGTTTATTTACGTCTTCTTTCATAATCTTGCATTGCGCTCCTTTCATAAGCCACTGAAACAAAGAGGAGGCAGAGTGTGTTTTAAGAAGGTTCACTGAGTGAGTTAAATGAAGGTCAATACTTGCAGCAACTTATTATAAAGTCATAATGACTTTTCCCTTCTATTGAAGGCTCTGAGAATTTTATTTGTACATCTTTCAATCTTTCCGCACTCTGCCCTGGTTCTTAGCCACAGAATTCTCAGTTTCTTTGATCATCTATTGGATATTTGATGCCCTGGAAGCAATATACGATAATCCTTAACATATGGCAATGTTGCTTTCACAAGACTTCTTGAGCATCGTCAAACACTAGTGAACTGTAAAAAGAATCATGCCTAAAGTAACCAGGAATATTGGCAGAATGAAAGTAAAATGTGATACTTTTATTCTAGGACAGAGGTCAATAAACTATAGGCCAAGGGGCAAATGTAGCCCACAGTTTGTTCTTGTAAATATAGTTTTATTGGAACAGACACATTCACTTTGTGTTTGGGGTTTAAAATGCTAGATTTGAATAGCTGCTACGGAGACCATATGCTTAGAAAGTCTAAAATATTTTCAATCAATTTTTTTTCAGAAAAACTTTATTGATCTCTGTTCTAGTGGCACCAAATGGCACGAGAGTATCTTCTTCCTTTTGGGGTACCTCCTGATGCAAGTCTGTCTTGGAGAGAAAATCAGTCTTGTTTTCCATAGGAAAGTCAACTGAACCCTCTAAGGACAGCACGGTTCAGTTTCCATCTTGCCACCCTAATGGCTTATGAAAGATTAATTACTGGTTGCAATGGCACTTAACATATAGCTAGTAAGTACTTTGAATAGTTTGACTCTCTGGACTAAAAAACAATTTCCCAAATTATGTCATGTTACATTATGTTATAGCATATATAATTTCAAAGGCATCTGTAACCACAAAAGATCAGGGCCTAGACCATTATAATCATTTAACTAAGGATAGTTTTTTTTTTTAATCATCTTAGGCAGTATTTCATACTCTTAAATTTACATTACTGTAACATTGCTTGACTTTCTAAAATTCAGTTTGCCCCACAGAAAATACTGAATTTAAGTAGTGCTACTCTAAACAGCTTCCTGGATTAGAAAGGTTTGTTGAGAGAGAAGGAAAGAAGGTAGGTAAAGGCACCAGCTAGCACTTCCCTCGCCTAACAGTCTGGCATACATCTATCCACCCAGCCAAGTGAGGTGAACAATAAACAATGTTTTGTATCAATTATGTGTGCTATTCTGAGGTAGACCAGACTGAGCTCTGAAGTGGACATTTCTGAAGGAAGGAAAAGTTCATTTCTCACTCTGATGTGTTTTTATTAGAGGAGTGATGACTAATACATTTTAGATAACACGACTTTGTTCCTCAGAAGAGATGAATGCTAATTAAACAAACTACAGACAGATTGATCATTTAGCTGGACATAATATCTCCTTCCAGGAACACAACGTTTCTTAGCTAGTCCTTTAACCTTCTGAAAACATGTCAGTTTCTATGTCTGAGCTGGTGAGTCTTTCTCTGGGAGAGGGTTACTACGTTATTAGTTTGTCAAAGCAGCCTGTGACTATGAAATGGTCAGAATTAGGAGGTTCTGTAATAAGACTATGATAACCTTGTCTCAACTGAATATATGAAATGGCCTGTCACTGACTAAGGTTTACATTTTTTCCTTTTGTGCTTTCTTAACTAAAATGGTAGAACAAAGATGTAAGTATTGTGGTTCTATTCATTATTACCTACAATTGTATTATTACTTTATGCATGTTTAATCTATTCTAAACTGTATAATATCTATATCTGTGAAGTGAAGCATATTATAAAAACTATATTAATTCTGGAATTGAAGAGTTGATGGCTAATATAATTATTAAGAAAATCAGGGCTGGGGCTATAGCTCAGTGGCATAAGTGCCTGTCTGGTAAATGCAAGGTCCTGAGTTTGATTTCCAGTACAAAAAAATATAGTTATGTACAGACTAGTATGTGTGGAGACAGAAATGCCACTGTGGTTTAAATTTTCCATATTCAAAAACTGGATTACAATACATAGTAATAAAAAAGATCATGAGGTTTTCATTAGGTGCACTGATAGCTTCTTTTAAACTGAAACTCGAATAGCCCCCAAATTACTGGTGAGAAATATAAAGACTGAGTCTAAATCAGGAAAGTGAACAACCAATAAAAATACTAGCATAATTATTTTTGCACGAATTCAGATAACTAAGAATTAAGCCAGCACATCTTGCAGGTTTTCCAGAAAGTGGAAATAGTCTCAAGGGCTATGACAACTACTAATCACTAATTAGATGATTAGCATTTTAACCTATTTTCATGGGAGGTAAAAAAAGAGAACTGGAATAACTTTTCCAAGGATCCTAAACAAGGGGCTACCAGGCTTGAATGTGCTCAACAAAAAGTCAGTTTTTATGAAAATTATCATAGGGGTTATTTAACTCTAAAAACAGTGTGACAAGTGAGTTATGAAATAAGGGTTTTCAGACATTTGCATGAGGCATCTATATAGAAGATGCAAACTAGAGAAAGGAATTATGTAAGCTTTATATCCAGTCAAAGAGTTGTTTGGAATTAAAATGAGTTATGAGAATTGTAGCATCCCTTTTTCCTAAGGGTTTTAGAGCCTGAACTGATTTATAACATTCCAGGATGATTTGACTATGTTCCCCTTTTGAAAGCATTGGAATGGACCCTATCACTCATCTTTTCCAACATCCGTCAGGACATTTAGATTTGGAGCTTCTATAACATTGTAAAGAGCAAGTGATTTGTATGAAATTTTTTGTTTTATTTTTGTGTCAGAAGATTGACAGATGTAATGTCTTACACATCTTGCAAATTACCTTGGTCATAGATGAAAAGTTCTCATCTCTCCCTGTACTGCCCCCTCACCACACCTAGCTCCTGCTGGTTCGGTAGGGTTGAATATGGCTTGCTCAACAGATCTTGGGAAAGAATATATTGTATTAAGTATACTGTATACTCTTGAGGAAGAGTATATTGTACTAAGCTAGCCCCAAGACTCAGGGTGGGTAGTGGTGGACAGAGCAGACACTGTAAAGCTAGTGGTCTGAAGGAAGTGGACTGATGATGTTGCAGTGATATTAGCTTAATCAGCTATAAATCCATTCTTGGCTACAAGTGCTACAGTTCAATATTTTTGTCATAAATTTTCATTTTAAGTCTATTATTGCTTTTTAATACTTTGAAAATCATGCCTTGTAAAATAATAGGAGTAGATTTGAGATACTATTTTCAGTCATGATTGTATACATACCAGAATTTAAAGCTCTTTTGCCCATTAGTCCAACAAAGGAATCTGTTTTATGCCCTGGAAAAATACATTTAGGGGTATTTTAATATGTATATCTTTGAGGAAATAAATACTTATAACTTGTACAAAACAGAAAGTTTTTGAATATATATGCATACACATATTTCTAGTCTTGGTGTGCCTGAAGAAATGAAGATTCTTTGTAAGTCTTACAAATTATGCTAAACAAATATAATGAAAGTACTTTTCTTAATCTATATTTAAGCATTAACAAGTTCCTTTTATGTATTTTATTATATTTTGTCTGCTATATAAACTTTTAAATATTGTTGCAATTTAACTTTGATTTTTTTTCTGGTACTGGGACTCGAACACATGACCTCGTGCTTACTAGGCAAACACTTGAGCCACTGAGCTAAATCCCTGGCCCCAATTTAACTTCGATTTTGAGAGAATCAATTTCACAGTTTGTGTGAAAGAGAAATATCCAAACTTATTTCTTCATGTTATTAAATATGTTGTATTCCTTAGCAAGCAAACCTCAGTTAAGTCAGATCTTTATCTTGGATGATTGTAATGTCCTAAAAGATCACAGTTTCACTGAATTTTAAAAACCCTCCTTTTGTGGAAGTGCATAAGATTTGACATTGATAGGGTACATCTATTTTGTTACATAAAGTTTTATGATTTTCTTGAAAGTCAAATCCTTAAAGTAAATTTGAATGATTCACTTCCAAAGATGAAACCTTGGGAACAGGTCACTATTTTAATGCTAGTGGGATAATTTCCTTCGGTTTTAACTGCATTCACTGAGAAGAGGGCTGCCACTTTATTGGGGCCTCTTCTGTCACCCAGTGAGTCAAACCTGCGATGGCACGAAGATGGGCAATACGAATGGATGGACTCCGGACTGGCTCAGCCCAGGTTGCATTACCTTGGAATGTGATCTAATTATGCTTCAGTGCCCCAAATCTGCCACTTCCCCTATCCTAAGAGACGGTTCACTTATCTTTGATGAAATTAGGTTCCCATTTGATTTGGGCATAAAATAAATTGCATCTCCATTTATCTTTACCTTTAGTGTGAATTCTCTACATAGATATTCATGCATTCCACTTAACTGATTTATGGACAACCCCTCCAAATGATGTTGTTATGGGATCCAGTCAAGATGTTTAGTTTTGTGCAGTGTAAGTGGGCATGGGAGAGGAGGATAGAGATGAATGGATGGATTTCTAACCATACTCCTGAAAACTAACAATTTAGAGGTATTAAAAGACTCTTTCTAAAAGCATAATTTATGTTTTTAGTAATTACAGAGTTTATTCATAAATTACAGTTTAATCATAATAAGTATTCATTGAAACACATTCTACATGTGAGTTTCCTCCCTTATGTTATCTTTATTACAAACATTAGTTTCTAAATTATGACTGAAACTAAGGTAATGTGTAAAACAGTATTTAATATAATTAACACTAGCATAAATATCAAAATTACGTTGAACTTACTTTTGTGAGAGATCTGGCCATGTCCTGTAATAAAGAAAGATGAAGTTAATGAACTCATAGATTTGTTTTAAAGATGGCACATTCTATCTTTTAGAGAGAATAATACAATCAATTGATTTTTAAAATATGTAATACTGTCTGTTTTGGTACTATCTGAAAAAATATAATAGAACCATAAATTCTAACAAAATTATTGATAAAACAATATTTTAGTGGACAAAAGGAGTATTTATTGTCTTCTGCTAACCATAGATTCAAACCCAGAACTGTGGGAGTCTTGCAGCCTGTATTAATAATAAGGCTATACTGTACCATCGAATATTTTCAAGGCTGGGGTGGTGGGGATAAACAAATCTATCTCTTAATTAAATAGGCATAAGTAAGATCTTGTTTTTCAGCTCATAAAAGATTTTTTTCACTTTCCTACATACGCATTCACAATGGTAAAACGAAGATTTATAGGAATGTTTACCATAAAGAGCCTTTAACAGGGCCAGGTGCTTTTCGATTGAGGAATCTGACAAGAGACAATTGACATTAACTATTCACGCGTTCCACTGCCGGTGCAATGAGCTCAAGGAAACTGAATATTTCTGAATATTGCTATCAGGCGACAAGGAGCAGCCAAACCTAAACCCACTCCAGAGACGCTGGAAGGTCAGCTTTCACGCACACGCGGGCCGCTCAGAGTGCAACCCCTGGAGGCCCGTGCTTTCCCCTTCTTTGGGGTTAGGATTGCTGTCAAGGCAGTGCCTCGCTAAGGCTGGTTTCTGCTCGGGTACTTTCTGACTGTGAAGCCTGCCACAGGGTCTGGCCCTCCCTGGGTGGGCAAGTCCCGCGTGTGTGAGGCGCGGGCTGGAGACTCAGTCTGGGAGTTACGACCCTGAATTCGGAGTGGAAATCTCTGCCCCAAAGAGGAAGAATCACTTAGGTGTGTGCTCCAGAAACGAGCAAGCGGACGGGGCGAGTGCCCGCCCCCAGAGACCGACACACGTTTGCTAGTCTCACCAGCTTCCCGTTTGCCCATTAGTCCAAAGAACTGCTGAGGCTTGGGTCTCCGGGCAATTCTCTGCAGAAGATGCTCAAAGGGCTCCGGCAGCTCCTCCTGAAGGACAAGAATCGGCGAGAAGGCAGAGTGAGCGCCCAGGAGCCGGGATATTTCCACGCTGCGGCCAGCTGCCCAGGCGCTCAGCGTGGAAGCGTTTCCTCTGGAGCGAGGCGAGAGGCCTCTAGGTGCCGGGGCTGAGCCGGGTGCAGCCTGGCGCGCTCTCCGCCCGCACGCCCCCGGGCAGCCTTCTCTTGCCTGCCCCGGCTAATTAGCAGCAGCTGGGCATCTTTCTGCTTCGAGCGCTTTCCGCCCTCTCCTCCCATCCGGGGGACCCTTCCTTCTGTGTAGCGCCTCCCAGTGACTTTGATTACTGTCTGGTGCGGACTTCAGAGACCCCTATGGGCCTAAAAGAGCCGAGGTGGGTGTGGGAGGGTTTGGAGTTGGGGAGGAAAAGCTGACTACACTTCACAGGCTAGCTGCACCGCTCGACTTTCAACAGTTTCCCAGGGGCGCACTCTTTCGCGCCAATACCCTGAGAACCGCCTAAAAGGAAACTTAACTACCTTCCCCGGGCCCTGGAAACTAGCTTGCAGGCGGGAGGTTACCTTCCCACCCACCTCCGCCTCGAGAGCCCCCCAAGCTGCTCGCCCTGGCGCCCGCTTCGCCCCGCAACAGACGCGCCCTCTTCTGTTCCGACCCAGCTTTTCCAAAAGCGCGGGCCTGGCGGCTGGACAGAGGCTCCCACATCTCAGATCGTGGTTAAGGTTTCCAGCCTTGTGAGGACGCGGGTTCACCAGGAAGAGCAGCACTCCTCCAGGGAATGCCTGGAACGACTGGGCAGCGCAGTCGTGCAGAGGAAACTCAGACTGCGGGCGCCGGGATCCCCTGCGGGATCAAGGGGGAAGACGCCCCGAAACCTCCCCGCCGCGCGCCTCCCCAGTCGCGGCCGCGGTGCACTCAAAGCTCCTGGCGGTGCGATCGTAACAGTTCCAAAGCCCGGGAAGAAGGATGTGAACCATCCCGGGACCCAATCTCACCTTGATCTGATCACTGTCGGACCAGTCGGACCAGTAATTTAGATCATCGTTGGCACCAATTTCTTCTGCAAACAGTTGTGTGGAGGCCAGAAAAAAGACCGCCAAGACGACGAGGATTTTCATGTTGGATTTCTGACAAGAGTAAGGGAGGAGACACCGAGGAGAGAGCTATATTTCCAAGAGTTAAAGCACCTTAATTTTCGGCCCCTTAACGGAACTCGAGTTAGGGCTCAAAATCTCACCTGTGTGGTTTAGGAAAGAGAATCACGCTCCAAAGAGTCTTAGCTCTCCTTCCGAATCTCAGCTCCCCGGGCACCCAGCCCACTCACCCACACCCTCAAGCCTGCGGACTCTGCAGGTGGAAGACAAAGAGGGGCGTTGGCGCGGGATAACCGCATCGCCCTCCCCAGTGTCCCTCTCCGCCGCGGCGCCCCGATCGCCCGACAGATGCGCGCCCGGAGCGCGGGCGCAGCGCCCGGTGCGTACTTACTGCGGCGCTCAGGCCCGGGTCTCCGGCTGCAGTGCGCGCACCTCCGGGCCCCGCACTGTCCGTGGCAGCGGCGATGGAGCAGGAGGTCCGAGTGCGCTCTTTCGCCTGCTCGGTGCTTCCCGGTATTTATCCCAGGCGTGACGAGCTTCGAGGCCCACGTGACACTCTCCCCACGCGACTTTCTGCTCAATATTTAATTAGCCGCCTCCTCTCCTTTCGCTTGCGTGATTGAGTTTCCGAGACGGTAACCCGTCGGTGACCATAACATCTGGACCCAATTGGGTTCCAATGACGCAGCCTTCTGAAAATCAAAGTCTCGCCATCCAATCCAGAGCGGCCTGTCTTCCTTCCTCTGCAAATCTGACGCCCCCTCCCAAGAGTTCCTTGACACCTGAGATTACTCATCAAAACGGAGCGAAGTGACTCATTCCTCGGACTTTGACAACTTTTCTCTTTCTTGAGACATCAGGATAAGTTGCACTTTTGAGGACAGCTAAATAACTTCGCATTCAGACGATGTCCTAGGAAATCAGGCCAAGAAAGGAGAGCTTCTGGCGGAAGGGGAGCGGTATTGGCTTTTTTTTTTTCTCCCCTTTTTTTCTTTTTTCTTCCCCATCTTCCGAATGTCTGAAAAACAGCATCTTTCTGTGACTGGAGCGTCCTTCTCTTAAATCACTAGAATACTGGCATTTTTTCAGTCTCATAGTATTCCAGAGAATGAAAATATTATTTTACATGTGGGAGAAAGGGGAATTTAAGTATGGCACCGCAGGTAGATCTTAGTCTTTTGCCAGTGCCATTCTGAGATCTATTCCCGCCCCCGCAAAGTTCTGTTTCTTGCCACATCCAGGAGCAGGGATTGGAAGAGGCGCTTTTTGCTTCCTTCCTACCTGTTCTGTTAACGACCACAAAACGAGAAAGTTAGCATCGCAGGATACTCACCGATGTCACTAGCGGGCCTGCCGATCAGTCATAGATTTCTCCTGTACAGAACACAAAGTGTACGGAAGATGCAAACAGGGTGTCATTAGCAGAACAGAATTATTAGACAAATAATGTGCATCTAATAACACAATAATATCTTTCGTGTCTACATGAACTACATGATAAGGCATCTTGAGTGGAGCTGTTTTGTCTTAGTTTTATATTTTTCAATTATAATTTTTAGATAGTATGTAAAGGAAAAGCATTTTTATACCTCATTTAGATTTTTAACATTTCCCTCTCTAATATTAGTTCTTCCTTATCTCTGAATTTTGAGAGTCACATGTCCTCATTTGTTTAGATTTAGTCTCATGATGTAACCATATAATTTTGTTTTCAAAACTTTTGTATGGGAAATTGTAAGTACATATAAGGTAGAGAAAACCATGCACTTGAAACATTTTGCAAATTTCATCTAAGATCATTCCTATTTCTCCTCCACTCAGAATATGTTCTACAGTCGCTCATGGTGGCACACGCCTTTAATTCCAGCACTCGGGAGGCTGAGGTAGGAGGAGAGTTGTGAGTTCGAGGCGGCTTGGGCTACAACGCAAGCACAAGGCCGGCTTGAGCTACACAGTACAACCCTGCCTCAAAAAACCAGGGCTGCGAGTTTGGCTCAGTGACTTAAGTGCCTGTCTGACAGCCGTGAGGTTGTGAGGTTGTGAGTTCAATTCCCGGTGCTGCAAAAAAAAATTTTTTTCTAACAAATTCCAAATATTTCATCATTGAGAATAAGTGTAGATATTACAGTCTTTCTACCTCAAAGGTAAAGTCTTTTTTTTTAACATGTGAATGTTTTTCAATTTTTAATTTTTATTAGTACATGTTTGCAGTATATAATAATTACATTCATTGTGGTGAATTGATACATTTACATAAAACATCTCAATTCTTTTATTCCCCTTCCCCTCCACCAGTTTTTTCCTCTTAATTTTTTTTTTACCAGCATCAAATTCGTTTATTTATTTTTTAAGATCTTATCCCATTAACTATAAATACAGATTAACAGCCAAACTAGTAGACCAAAAAACATAAAACACATAAGACAATTATAAAAATCAAAGATCCATTGTCTGTGATGGATTACCATAACTTTCTCTCTTACTATTTTTTCTGTTCTCCATCTTTTATTTTGCACTTTATACATTGGTTTTCTCATATAAGAGAAATCATACACCATGTAAGCTTGTGGGTCTGATTTATTTCACTTAACGTTATGGTTTCAAGGTGCATCCATTTTTCTACAAACAACTCACGTTTATCCTTCTTTATGGCAGAGTAGTACCCATTTTCTTCTGCCCATCTGTTGATGGATATATAGGCTGCTTCCAAGACTTAGCTATTAAAAATTGTGCTACAATAAGTGTTGGTATGTAATCATCACTGTGATAGGATGTCTTTAACTCTTTTGGAAAGATACCTAGAAGTGAAATAGACCTGGATTCTTCCTCTAAAAAGTCCTCATTTCCTTTGAATTAGAAATGATAATTAGTGATCATAGTCTGATCATTGCTGGTATCCATTGGTATCACATTATTCATTGCTTCAAGACCTTTCAATGGCTAGAGCCGAGAAGTAAGTGTGTGTGTGTGTGTCTGTGTGTGTTTAAAATTGCGATTTTATACTGGTACTTTCTATTCAAGTCAAGATATCATAAAACATTTAATCCTATCTATTTTGCATCTTTTTTCTATGACAAGAAATCCCAGTTCCCAGTGACATGAGCATGACCACTGATTTACTATATCCCAGTACAGAAAGTTAACATGATCAGCAACATTACTATTGGAAACATTAAAAGTTATTGTTCATGATTTTTTTTATTGGTAGGGCATTTCATACTAGGTATGTTGAATCAAATACTGTGACTTAAAAATAATTTTAAAATTTTATATATGTCTAAACCACCAACTCTTTTACAGATAGATTCAGTTGTTTATTTTGCTCTTGAGTTTTAGAAATTCCTCTTTAAACTTAATTTTAGAATTGCATAAAATGTATTATTCTTGAATATATGAATCTTAATGCTTGAATACTAAAAATATATTAGAAGAATTGTAGCTTCAATGTTTGTCTCTTTACTCTCTTCACCCTAGTAACCATTTTTTTTCAAGACTTTGTTTATCCTTTGCCAGTTTGAAAGTGAGTTGTCTTCCAAGTGTTCATGTGTTCAGTGTAGCAGTTTTGGAAGGGAATGAACCTTTAAGAAAGTGGCTACTGGAAGGTCACTAGGTCATGGGCAGTGCTGCTTTAAGAAAAGATTAGCACAGTTCTTGTGGGACCTGCCCTTACCTCGCAGAAGAGAATTATAAAAGAACAAGCCTGGCTCCAGGCAGAGCTCTGCCTTCCTGTCTTTTGATGTGATCCCTTCCTCTAACACGAACTTTCATGGCACAATACTATCTGACACGAGACCCTTGCCAAAGCCCTGCTGATGCCCTTGAACTTAGAGACCTAAATAAATCTTTTTTGTTTACATTATTCAGCCTCATTTATTTTATTATAGCATTGAAAAAGTCCAATAATTGTAGTGTTATTATAGTTATATCACTGTAAAAACGTGTACTCACATCCCTTTCTATCTCATAAATTCTAAACTGAAAATTTGGCATTTCAGATAAAACTTTATTTTTGTTGTTGATGTGATAACAATAAAGTCATTTCATGACCTCTCTGCTAGCTTGATGTAACTGATTACAAACTTTATTCCGATTTCCTATGTTGTAAATATGCCACAGAACACAAAATAAAGACAATTTTAGAGTTAAATAATAAGCAATAATGAGATAAAAATTGATTCAAGAATACGTTTCCTGCTTTTTTCCATGTTACCCATTAATTATTATCCTAATTCTCTTAGTAATATCTTGCGCTTCCTGATGCACCTTCTCCTTGGCCATAGTAAGATTGCATATAATCACATTTTTTACTATTTGTTTTATTTCCTAGTATATCAGATTTATAAAGATATATATATTAGTAAAGTATAATATTTATATAAAATACAAATGTTCCTGATGCATGCTCAATTCATGAATAGAATGAGCACAGTAAAATCATTAGTATCTCATTTTCTTGTTTGCAAATTTCAGATATACAAAAATATAAAGAAAAATTATCATTGGTCATTTTTTATGACTGAAAAAAAAGTTACTGTTACCATCTTGTTCCACTACTTACAAATTTTTATTCATTTATTTATTTATTTTGGTACCAGGGATCAAGCTCATGACCATGAGCTTGCAAGGCAGGCACTTATGCCACTGAGCTAAATCCCTGGCCCATCTATTACTTACAAATTTTAAACGGAAAAAATTACCTGATTGCTTTTGTAAAAGAAGGTCTATTCTATAAATAATGAAGCAATGCAGAAAAATACAATAATGTATTTCTCTAACAAAAATTTCTCTGCCTAGTATGTGTGAAGAATGATCCCTAGTGTTGAAAAATATGCATAATAATAAAATAAACAAATTCATACCAACTCAGAAATGGCAACTCCCAGCATTAAGTGAACATCATTGTGCACATTTTTCTATGCTTATTATATAATTGGAAATATAAAGCAAAAGACAAAAATATTGTAAATACTAGATGATACCCTATGCAATATTTTTAAAGAAAAGTAGCTATTTATATTTTATTTGACTTCATAGAAGAAAAACAAAATTAAAGCAAAAAAATGATTATTGAGCCAGAGATATAGCTCAGTGGCACCTGTTTACAAGTGCAAGGTCCTAAGTTCTGTTCCCAGTACCAAAAAAAAAAAATTCACCACATTATTTTTCAATTTTAAAGAGAATAAAACAAAATAAAACAGAATAAAACAAATCAGAACAGATCAATGCAAGCAATGCTGAACTTCAAAACAAGACAACGAGAAATCAACAATGGCTACCATAATGTCTGTTGTTTTCTTCAAAATAGCTGTCCATACCATTACACATAATAAAATCAAACAATACAAAAGAGAATAAAACCAACCAAAACAAAAGAATGAAAGCATTACAGGACTTCAAAACCAGATGATAGAAAATCAACAATGGCTACCACAATGTCCCCCGTTTTCTTCAAAACAGCTGTCCGTACCATCACACGTAATAAAATCAAACAAAACAAAACAGAACAAAACCAATCAAAACAAAAGAATAGGAAATCAACAGTAGTTACCAGAATACATCCTGCCATCCTCAAAGCAGCTGCTCATACCATCAGACACAGCAAAATCTAACAAAACAAGACAGAACAAAACCAAACTCAACAAAATCATGAAAATGATACAAGAATTCAAAGCAAGATAATAGGAAATTAACTGTGGTTACCACTTTCCCTTTTTAGGTGTTTCCTCTCCTATCACTTTCAAAATATCTCTTGTGCTTTTTGGATTCCACTAACTCCTTCAGTTTTTTATGCCAGGAAGATAACTCAGTGTTCACCTGTATGAGTCCAAACTATTTTACAAATGAACATGAGTTCCAGTTGCATCCATTGACCTACAAAAGCCTTCAGATTATCCTACTTTACAGCTGGATAGCTTTCTATTGTATGAAGATACCGTGTCTTTCTTATCCACTCTGTGACTGATAGGCAAGTTACCCTTGCTTTTTTTTGGTCTCCTGTTACATGGACAATTGTTCTCTCTCCTTCGATTTTCAGTCTATAAATTTCCTTTCTAGTTAAATATGTTTCTTGTATACAGTATATTGATGGATCCTGTTTCTTGATTCACTCTCCCTGTATTTCTTTTTATTGCTGAATTGAGGTCATCTATATTAATGGTTACAATTGGCATGCATAGGTTCATCTCTGCCATGCTATCCTTCTGCTGTTGACCCTCCACTTTTTCCCTCCGTTCAATTGCCTGTTTTGTTTGGCAATCCTCCTCAGCTGCTGTTCCTAGCACCAGGTCATCTTTATCTGTCTCTAGAATATCCTTCAGAGCTCTCTGTAGAGTTGGTTTGGTGGTCATGAATTCTTTCAGTTGTTCTTCACCACAGAAGGATCTTATTTTTCCATCAATTTTGAAAGATAGTTTTGTAGGGTACATCAATCTGGGTTGGAAGTTGCCTTCTTTGGAGATTTGAAACACTTCACTCCAAACTCTTCTTGACTTGATGGTTTGTGTCAAGAAGTCTGCCATGATTCTGATGGGTTTTCCTTTATAGGTGACCTGTTTCTTTTCTCTGACAGTTTTTAATATTCTGTTTCTGTGCTGAATTTCTGGGATCTTGATTATTATATGTCTGGGTGTAGGTTTCCTTTGGTTATGGCTAGTTGGAGTTCTATATGCCTCACTTATCTGTATGCCAGGTCCTATCCCCATGTTTGGGACGTTTTCTGCTATTACTTTTGTGAATAGTCTTTCTATGTCATTTGTGTTGACTCCTGCTTTTTTCACTGACACGTATCACTCTTAAATTATTTTTCTTTGAATCATCTTGCATCTGTTGAATTGGCATTTCCTGACTCCTTGCTGTTTTTAAGAGATCTTCCCTTTTATGATTGCTAACTGCAATCCTGTCTTCAAGGTCTGAAAGTCTATCTTCAGCCTCTTTCAAGCAATTTTGCCAGCTTTCAATGTGCTTTTTAATTTCCTGGATATCTCTTTGAATCTGTTTCATGCATTGTAATTCCTTCCTATATTTTTCATTCAAGGATTCCATCATTTTCCTATGCTCCTCTTTTTTTTATCTATGTCTTCTTTAAATATGCTCAGCAATTCTTTCAATATGTTTGTGATTTCTTCTTTTACCTGAGTCACATTTCTGATTTGATTTCCTTTACAGTTCCATGAAGTTGTTTCTTTACTTCAGTTGCTATCCTTTCAGAGATTTCAGGTGTGTGACTGCCATTTTCTTCCATGACTATGTCTCCCACACTTGTTCTGTGTGGGCTGGATGTCTGAGATTGCTTTTTGCTCCTTTGTCTTGACATTCTCCTGGGTTTCTCCCAAGAAGCTGGTTGTGGGGTCCCAGGCACTTCTCATGTTGGCTGCCCCTCTGTGGTGTAGGGGAATGGGACAGGCACCTGGGTTTCTCTGAACCCAGATTCCTACGGAGGTAGCAGGGTATGAGGCAGGCTTCTCCAGACCTGTGCAGCTACACTGAGGATTCCCCAATGGCCAGTGGGGGGGGCAAGGTGATGAGGGGCTACTTCTTCTCTTAGCCTGTGTGTCTACACCAGGGCTCCTCTGAAGGTGGCAGGCACATGGGGGTGTGTTTGATTCTTCCAGTGGGTGCTGGCTGCCCAAAGGAAGAAAGGGTCTCCAGTGGTGGCCTGCAGGCACACTGGGTGTATCTGGCTGCATTTCCCTGCTGTTCTGGCTGCCCATAGGAAGCAATCACCACATATTTTTTTAACCATGAAGGAAACAACTAATGCTAAAAAGAAAGGCTTAAGTGTTAATGTTAATAATTCAGTATGTACAAATGACAAATAAATATATGAAAAAAATTTTGACATCATTTGTTATTCAAGAGATGCAAATTAAAACAACACTGAGATTTCATCTTACCCCAGAAAGAATGGTCAACATTAAGAAATAAACCAATAACAAATGTTGGCAAGGCTGTGGAGACAAAGAAACTCTTCTCCACTGTTGGTGGGAGTGTAGGTTGGTGCAACCACTGTGGAAATCAGTATGGAGATTCCTCAAAAGCATAGGATTAGAGATCTCACTCAACCCAGGTATTCCCCTCCTAGGTATCTTTCCAGAAGATTTAAAAGTATCTTACCACGGTGATAAATGTGCACCCATGTTTACAGCAGCACAATTTGTAATAGCTAAATTTTGGAAACAACCCAAATGCCCATCAATTGAGGAATGGATAAAAAAATGTGTTTTTAAAAATATAATGGAGATTCATGGACTATGGGAGGAGAGAACCATGTCTCACCTTCATCTGGGAGGTGATCCCCACCTGGAAACCAGTGCCATGCATGGACTTCTGCCAGAGTGGGGACAGCCACATCCAAGCCTCTCTCTGTGAGTCAGTGCTACTCATGGACTGAGGAGGGAGAGAACCAGATGGTACTAGGAAGCAATCCTGGCAGGGAAACCATATCATTTTCACTGTTTTGTTGGGTTGGATTTTATTCTCTTTAGTTTTGTTTGATTATATTAAATTTGATGACATGAGCAGCTATTTGAAAGATTGCATGACATATTATGGTAGCCATTTTGGATTTACTATTGGCTTGTTTCAAAGTCCTTTATTTCATTCATTATTTTGTTTTTATTCTATTCTGGTCTGTTTGATTTTTACTATGTCTGAGGGTATCTACAGCTCTTCTGAAGACAACAAAAGGCATTATGGTAACTATTGTTGGTTTTGTAAGGTCTTGAAATCCTGTATCACTTATACTGGTTTATTTTGACTGGTTTTATTCTGTTTTATTTTCCTTGGTTTTATCCTCTTTAAAATAAAAAATTAAAAAAAAACCTGATAAAATGGAGTACTATTTAGCCACAAAGAAGGATTAATTTGAGACTTTTATAGGTAAATGAATGCAACTTGAGACCACACTTATTAGTGAAATAAATCAGACTCATATGTGTGAACATCATATTGTCTTCCTGGTGCGAGAAACTGAAAGAGTAAATAAGATCTAAAATGTACAATTGATATTGTGAAATGGGAGGAAATTGTTAAAAAAAGAAAAAAGAAATAGAACGAGGGAAAGTGGAAAAAAGGGAAGAGAAAAGAGAGGAAAAAAGCAAGGTAGTTATACTATTAGTGTCTCTAGGTTTGTGGAAAATGAAGCTTTGGGCTAATAGTGATTGATGAATTTTTTATGACCATATCTTGTACTCTGAGAATCTACTTTAAAGATAATAATATGCAATGTATTAACTGTTGTTATTCTCCTATCATTTTGCTATGAAATTTTGTTTAACCTTTTTTTCCATAAAATGAAAAAACACCTCAGTATGGAACATTAAAGATAGATATTTACATAGTATCTATTAATTCTTGTTTTCAGAGATGAGAATGCTAGCTCTTTTAAAGTTTTTCCATCTCCCCTTCCCTCCACCACCCAATTTGCAGTTATGTTATTATTTTTGCTTTATTCAGGTTTATAACATTCACATTGCTTTTCTACCATATTTTCATCAGTTGCTTGCTATTCTTCTGTTTAGATAGATTCATTTTTTTCACTAACAGTCCTTTTAACCTGGCTTTGCCATTCTTCAGTTGACTATATGATCTCTTATTTGGATAGACATTGTCAAGCAAATTTTTCTTCTAGAAAAAAAATTGTGTATTGTATCTCCTGAACCTTTCATGCTAATAAATATCTTTCAGAGTTTTCTGTGTGTCAGTAATATCTTGATTAGTTATAATATATTTAGATTGAATTTAATTTTTTACAGAACTTCATGGATATTACTCCGTGGTTTTGTAGAGCTGAGTATCATAGGCAATTCTGAGGTGATACAATTTTATTTCCTTCATCTGTATATTGTTTGCTTCTTGATGAAATTTCTGAAAAACTCTTCCTTTATCCTTGGCATTCAGTGGTTCTAATAAGGTAGTTCTCATTGAATATGCTGCATCTAATTTTCTTGGAGTATCATAAACTGTTTTGCTAGACTAGAATGGTTCTTTAATATATCTAATTATTTTTTATTCATTTTAGAGAAATTTATTGTATATAAATTTAAATAGATCTTGAAGTAGAATTTCTACTTCAAGAATATTGTGGTATTCTTTTGATTCATAAGATACAGATACAGATATAGGTATAGTGTTGTAATACACCTTACATCCATATTGATTATATTCTTCCCAAACTTGGTTCCTTTCACCTGAATTCACTCAAATTCTCTCCTCTCTTGCCTTCTGTGTCTGTAATTCTCTTGTTTCTATTCTCTATCTTGGTGCTTCTAATTTACTTATTCCCATAATCGTTTTGCTAAGTCTTCATTTTGTTTTCATAGATGATAATCTCCTCTTCCATCTCATTTGTCTTAATATTTTATTGGCATGCTTTTATTTTATTTGATTCAGAGTCTTATTAAGATGTTCTTAGTGTACAGTAACTGGGGGATTTTTCCTCTATTTCTCAAGTTATATTTTGTTGTGATTTAGTGATAAAACGTATGAGTTTTGAACAAACACTGTAAATTTTTATTAGGCTTCATCACTTGCTAGCATATGGCCTCGGATAAGTTGCTTAAGGACTTTCTGCCTCAAGGTTTTAGTCTGCAAAATTAAAAAAATACTTACCACGTAAGATGTACTGTGGGGATGAAATGAATGAATACATATGTAAAGAATGGTGCTTAGCACATGGGATGCATACCAACTATCACCATTGTTGGTGGTTATCTTTATTGTTGTGTATAATGATTAATTTTATGTGTCAATTTAGTTAGGCTATGGTGCCCAGTTGTCTAGTCAAACTTCAGTGTGTATGTTTCTGTGAAGGTATATTAAAATGCAGTTAATTGTTTAATCTGTAGATTTTAGGTATTCTCCACAAAGTGGGTAGACTTAATGTCATCATCTGAAGGTATTAAGAGGAAAAGATTGAATTCCCCTGGGAGGAATGAATTTTGCCTCCACACTGACTTTGGGCTCAAGACTCCATCTAAACATCAATTCCTGGTAGAATTTCTAGCCTGCCAGCCTTCCCTGCCAAGTCTGGCAATTATACGAACCAATTTACTCCTTTTCCCCTTTTGTTTTTCCTTTTTCATATTTATCTTATTTTTATTTGATACATAGCACTTGTACAAATTTATGGGGTAAAATGTGAAAGTTTTGATACATGTACACCTTGTGTAAGGGCCAAAGAAAGATAATGACATCCATTACTTCACACACTTACTGTTCTTTGTGGTGAAGCATTCAAAATTCTCTCCTTTAGTTTTTAAAATGTATGTGTTATTACTGATTGTATATATTACACATCATCCTACATGTAGTAGTAAAGAACTTGTTCTTTAACTGTAGTTTTGTGCTCGCTGATCAACCTCTCCCTGTCTATCTGAACCCCCCACTTTCTTAAACCTCCGATAATCATTATTTTACTTTCTCTTCCAGGACATCAATATTTTAAAAATTCCACACATGTGTATTAGTGATATTACTCAAAATTTACCTGTTTGAACTGGCTTCTCTCATTGAACACCATATCCTCTAGATTTATCTTTGTTGTCACAGATGACAGAGCATTTTTATGATGGAATAGTGTTTCTCTGTATGTACACACCACATTTTTTAAATCCACTCGTCGCGTAGGTCTTGGTTACTGTGAGTAGTTTTTCAATAAGCATGGGAGTGTAGCTATCTCTTTTACATGCTGATTTCATTTCCTTTTGATATGTACTCATTGGTGGAATATTTGGTTGATTGCATTTTCTATTTTTAATTTTTTCAGGAACCTTCATATTACTTTCTGTAATTGGTTGTATCAGATTACATTCCCAGACTCAATGTACAAGGCTTTTTGCTTCTCTATATTTTCTCCAGTACTTGTTATCTTTTGTCATTCTTACCAGAATGAGGTGATATCTCACTGTGTCTTTGATTTGTATTTCCTTGATGAATAGTAATTTTGAGTATTTTTTCATAAACAGTATTTTTGGTCTTTTGTTTGTCTTCTTTTGAGGACTGTAAAATCCTTTTCTTGCTCCTTTCTACATACACTACTGGTTTTGTCTCTTTGAGGAACCTTAAATGATACAGCATATAATCTATATTTGCATGAATTTTGGGTGATTCTCCCTCTCCTAAAGTTTTTTGTGTGGTTCTGGGCAACCAGAGTAGGAGTGACTACTTGACTCTGTTCTACAAAATCTTAGGGCCTTTTAACTGAAGGGGTGGGGATTTTGTATTCAACTCACTTTGTTATTGGGAATGACAGAAGGAGGAATGGAGTGAAGCACTGTTTAATCTGAATACCCAAACTGCTCTTTCCTCTGAGATTTTGTGCACTGTCCTATTCCATGTTAGTTTCTTGGCTGGAGGATCCATGCTTTTGTTGCAGATGACCATACTGGAGTTTGATCTCTGTGCTGCCTGGGTGCCTTCCTAGGTTCCTTGTAAAGAAAGTTGGCTCTTCTGTTCTTTTCCTTGGTTCATTCATGGATAGGCCATGGTGCTCCACGGGTAGCTCCACTGATAATTCTTTGAATTGTGTCAATGCACCATGAAACCTCTGGAAGGCAATGGTGCACTTAGGAGGACAAGGGGTTTGTGGAGCTAGCCAGAGATGAACTTCTCTGTTTTACAGCATAATTTTCTGTCATTGTTATTATTTCTAGAATATTATTGTATTTATTAAATATGATTCTTCATATTTTTATCTTAGAAATCTAATTTTTTATGGAATTAATGAATTACTTTAGTTTTTAGTAGTGGAAAAGGCAAAAATAGTACCATGTTCACAGTACCCAACTAGCAAATGTTTATAAAATTGTTACTTATCATTTGCACTGTGGAGAAAGATATGTCATACATTTATCTTACCTCGTGTTACTTCAGGGACTTTGAGCTCTGCTAGGTCACGTGATTGTTTGCTCTGGAGGAAGTCTTGCTAAAGCATAGTGTAAAAGGAAACGAAAGCAGGACCTTGGTCCCAGTGGGAAGCTGCTGGGACAGCATAAGATGCTTTGCTAAGATATGTCTGAAAGAACGGTAAACATAAAGGCCAGACATAGCCAAAGATGGTCCCTGGGAAAGTTAAACAATTATGTTCTTACTTATCTGTATCTTACCCATCCCATTTCCCGCTTCTGCTTTTTGTAAAGAAAACACTTTAATGAATAGCTAGGGAAAACTATAATCGAGGCTTCAATCCTAGAGACTGTAGCCCCCATCCCATAACTTTCTCTCTCTCTTGTTTTCTTTTCATCTGTTGCACCTTGTTTTGGGGGCCTGTCCCCTCACAGAAACCAGCATACACTTGGTTCACATGTGTGTTCTTAACTCCCCAGACTCTAGAATGTTACAAAATTTTCTGGACACAACTTTTTCTGTGAGCATTGCATGTCTATATTGTTTCCAAGCAGTGTACTGTTTTTACGAAACAGTTCTTTGTCTCATCTGTAATGCATTAACTTACCATTTACGTATGACTTACCTAGGAAATCTGGTTGCTAGAGTCACCTTTTTTCCCCTTGGAAATTCTAACCAGCTTTAATCACACATTTTTCATTTTAAATATTTTTATTGTGGTAAAAATACAAAATTTGCCATCTTCATCATTTTAAATGCACCATTCACAGGTATTAAGTATATTCATAAATTTTTGCCACTATCACCATCATGCATTTCAAGAACTCTATTCATTTTATAAAAGGAACCACATACCCATTAAGCTCTATACTCATTAAACCATAACTCCCCTTAAGCCCACCATCCTACTTTGTATGCCTGTGATTTTAACAACTCTAATTTTCTCAAGTAAGAGGAATCATATAGTGTTTCTTTCCTTGATGCATTTGGTTTCTTTCATTTATGAAAATGTCCTCAAGGTTCACCTGCATTACACTTTGCCTTCTTTTTAAGACTGAGTAATATTCTTTTGTATATATATACACCACATTTTGCTTATCTATTCATCTGTCAGTGAATACTTGGGTTGCTTCCATGCTTTGGTGCTAAGGACTCAGGTGTGCAAATATATCTTTAAGACTCTGCCTTCGATTGTTTTGAATATGTATGTAGAAATGAAATTCCTGGGTGGTAGGATAACTCTATTTTTAGAAGAACTGTTATACTATTTTCCGCAATGACTGTATAATTCTAGATATTCACCAGCAGGGTATAGGAAGTGCTGGTGAATCTATGGCACATGTGTTATACTGTTTCTCTTTTAAGACAAAAGATGATTGTGTATGAGTTGTTTTTTCTACACTAAAATCTCAGTATTCAGGTTTAATTGAAGTGTTGGAACTTGATGATAAATAAAGGGGTTTTGGGTTGTACTTTGGACACTTGTCTCTGAAAGGTTCACCATCACTGGTATAGGAGTTCCAATTTATCCATATCCTTGGCAGTGGTTGTCTTTGGCATTTCTTCTTAGTAATAAAAATCCTAATAGATGTGAGTTGATATCTTGCACTTTGAATTTACATTTCTGTAATGTACATCTTTTCATGTTGCATTTGGCAATGTGTTCATCTTTGCAGAACTATCCATTCAAATCTTTTGCTCATTTTTCAGGTTTTTTGTTTTTGGGTTTTGTGGATGTCATGCATTTTATATACTAACACCCTTTCAGATATAAAATTTGTGAATATTTTTTCTCATCCTGTGATTTTCCTTTTTACTCTGTTGATAGTGTCTTTTGACACCTTTAAATTTTTTCATAGAGATTAATTTGTCTAATTTTTCATTTTGCTGCCTGTACCTTGATGTCATATTCAATAAATCACCAATAAATCTGATGTTGTGAAGCATTTGCCCTACAGTTTTCTGCATAAGTTTCATAATTTTAGGTCTTTTGAGATAATAATTGTATATGGCATTAGATAAAGATTCAAGTTCATTTCCTTACACATAAATATTGAGCTTTCCTAGTCCAATTTGTTGAAAACCTTGGCCTTTCTTCTTTGAATGATTTTGACATCCTTGTCAACAATCACTTCACCATATGTAGTGGATTGAATGTTTATATCTCCCCTGAATTTACATGTTGAAATCTTAACCCCCAATATGATATGAGGTGACACCTTTGTAAGGTGATTACATTATGAATATAGAGTCCTCATAAAAGGGATTTATGTTCTGAAGAAAGAAAACTAAGAGAAATTCCTTACCCTTTTCACCATGTGAAGACATAGTAAAAAGAGTGTCATCTACAAACCAGGAAAAGAGTTCTCACTGTGCACCAAATGTCTTGACTTGACCTTGAGACTTCCCAATCTCTTTTGATTACTGTAAGAAACAAATTCTGTTGTTTTTAAGCAAGTTACTCTCTACCATTTTTGCTAGCAGTTTGAGTAGCAAAGAAAACAAAAACAAAAGCAAAAACAAAAACAAAAACAAAAAACCAAAACCCACCAAAAACCAAAAACAAAAAAAACCCAAAAAACAAAACACCAAAACACCAAAAACCAAAACAAATGAAATACAAAATACAAAACATATGTGTGGGTTCATACTGTACTAGGCTAAATTTTAACCAAAACTATTCAAAATCTGACAGTATGGTCACAGTTTCATAAGGGAAACTTGAGGGAAAATTTAGGATTACTAATCCTTTATGAATGAACCCAACTACTCTTCTAATATTATTTTATGATGCTGCCTTTTTCAAAAGTTTAAATTTTGTATTGCTGTCTCCGTTCAGAGAGCCATTTCTAAGGGAAGGCTGTTTCCTGGTATCGTTAATTCAGAAATGACCATGTTACTGAAAAAAAGGCACAATATCCCAGCCCTTTGAATATGCTATAAGAAGAATTTACTCAATAAACTTTCATTCAGTGCTTGTTATTTACTAAGTTTATATGGTGCTGGGAATACAGAGATGAATGAGTCAGAGACCTTACCCCAGCCAGGCTCAAGAAAGTCAAGGAAGCAGGAAATGTAATAGAAGCTGTTAACAGAGCAGTGAACACTGTATTCTGGCAACACGGAGTGGAATTTCCTTAGTTGGGAAAGGGCAGTTTCAAAGTCATTCTAGGAAGAAGAAACAGCTTCAGTAAGGGCAGAAAGATAAGGATACGCATTGAATATCCATTAGAAAAGCTAAAACCAAGGAGAGAAATGTTGGAACCAGACAGAATTTGAGAGAGAGAAAATAAGGTGAAGTCAACTGACATCAACTATTCGTTTGGACTAAACATCAGCAGATTCTACTATTAAGCAAAAACAACCTGCTGTGGAGGCAAAACAGTTTATAGCTTTTTTTTTTTCACTTTGCAAACTCTTATTAGCGATTGTTGAAATGAATGATTAGGTGGGTGGTTTTGCATTATGTACAATCAAGGATAGCAGTTTTTAAATATTTTCAAAACATGTACCTTCCTTTCATTGCTTCTGAGTGAACTTCAGAAATATACATTGCATATGTGCCAGGAGACTGAAGATAATTTTCTTATTCAACATGACTCTGAAATCTTACAATAAAAAACCAGACTAATAACTCTACTGAAAGTACCCCTAATCAGATAGCATTTTGGCTAAACTAGATCCGTAAAGGTCAAAAATTTAATTAAAATTATGTACAGGCAACCCAATTATCTTTGCAAAATGGCAAGTTTATAATACATCATAGAAATACTAGTCAAAAATTAGGAAATAAATCATTTTGCACTAGATTAATAATGGAAATGGTCACATTTAGATTCATCAGCTAACCTAAAAAAGAGCAGCGTATTTTTCAGAGTCCAGCTGAGAAATCCTATTGTGGGTATAATAAGGTATGAACCATATCTTAATAACTTCTTTCTGTAGGCATTAGCTTAATAGTTAGTGAAGCTGATAAATAACTTTATCTTTCTTTCAGCTGAAGTAGGTTACATTGCAATGCTTCCTTCTTGTTTGCATTAGTCCCTTTGTAATTCCTTCACATTTGGGGTCCAAAACCATTCTGGTGACCCTACTTCCATAAGATCTCCAGTAAGTGAGTTTTGAACCTCTGAAACCTCTGGTTCCAGAGTCCATGCCATTAGCTTTTTCCCACTATGGTGTCTGTAGTGATAGAGTGTTGATGCTACTAATGTGTCACATGTTTAAAGTAGGGTGTATATCTAAGGGAGTCACTAACTAGTCTTTATTTTCTAAACTTTATTCTGAATCAAATAAAGTCATTGTAAAACTCATTATGTGAACTTCATTGTTCTGGGTTTCTGTAAAAATATCAGTAGAGATCTATGGTGTGTTGTCTCCTATTATACTTGAGTATTTGGGTTATAAAGGAGGACAGTTACTGCTTCGGAGAAATATATATTAATTCTATCATATTTTCTATATATTTTTGTTTATTGCTATATTTTTTATGGCTGTTTGAGAACTAACTGAGAACTAGTTTTGGGCTCAGTTGTGCTAACTTCATAATCAAATACATTTCCCTTCAAAATTCAGTTTTGCTCCTCTTGTGGCTTGTTAGAAATTGTTTTATATAGTTTATTGTAAATAACCTCAGCCAGAAGTTCTATTGAGTCTATATTTCATATAACTTCCAGTATTAAAACTCTGGACCAACTCTTAAATTATCTCTGTTTTATATGATATCAATAGTTTCTTAATTCCTGTGACTCCTGACATATTCCTCTCTAATCTATCCAACCTAAATTAGTTCACAGAAAAACTCTGGCTATGTTGTTCTTCATTTCAAAACTTTACAGTAACTTTATCTTTTTCATGAACACAAATGCACTTTACATAACTCATTATTTAAGTTATTCCCTAAAGTGAATTCAACCTAACTTTTCAGGCTTTCTCCTTCTGATCTTCCTCTTTGAAATTTATATTTTAGCCCAGCTTGACTACCCATGGCCAACCAAATTGTTCTAGGCAGAACCTAAGTATCACTCATTTTTCCTTCTCTTTCTTTGCCACCTCCTTATCATTAAATCAGTCATTTAGATACTGACCTTTTAATGCGTCGCCCATATATCCACCTCTGCCCATTCTCGTTGCTGCCATGTAAATTCAGGCCATGATTCTATCTCCAGAACTACTTTTCTGGTCTTCCAATCCATTCTTCATGTAGGAATGACAATGAACTTTTACAATCCAAAAAACATCACGTTACTATCCTACTTAAAATTTTAAGTGGTGTAAAATAAAACCAGTGTTCTTGCTATAGCCTGTAAAGCCATGCATGACCTAGCTCCTACTTATTTCTTGAAGCTTGTTCTATCCCCCATTCTTTGTGCTTACTTGGCATTAACAATACCAGCCTCTTATCTGTTCCTTGAACACAGAAACCCCTGTCCTATTTCAGAGCCTTTCCCAAGTTAGATGTCAGACCAGAGAAGGAGTTGGCAAGCTATGTCACTCATAAACCAAATCTGGCTCACTGCCTCTTTTTTATTCGATAAAGCTTCTTTGGATCACAGCCATGCCCATTGGTTGAGGTATTGTCGGTGGCTGCTTTCATTACCCCAGTGTCAGAGTTGATTAGTTGCAACAGAGAACAAATGGGCTGCAAAACATGCAAGCATTTACTCTTTGAAGTGCTGCAGAAAGTTTGCTGATTTCTGAATTACAGCACTCATTTTCCTTTCCCTCAGGCTGGCCTTTTCTTGTTCTGCAGTTTTTTCTCTCTCTCTTTTTTTTTAACAAAAGAAATGTAAGAAACCAAAGCAAAACAATTTCACAACCAGCCAATTGGAGAGTAACAATAATCAGCACATTGCATATTGTTATGTTTATAGAAATTGTTTCGGATAAAAGATAAAAACATGAAACATTGTCCAGAAAATTATTAGCACAAAACTTTTGCCCCAATGAATCAAGAGAAACCAGCTATATGATTATCTTTTTAATTATGATTGTGCTATTATTTTCAAAAAAACATTTCACATTAAAAATGAAATCTGAAGATGACCCTCTGAAAACTACTTTTCACTCAAAATTCTTTTTAACTGTCTTAACTAATTTTTTATTTACACAGATTTTCTTTCAGTTCATCACACGAGTGCAACAATGTGATGGTTACATATGTGTGACTTATTTAGTTCACTGAGAAGTATGTTTTCATTACTCATCCATTTAAGAGTGAAAATGTCTAGTTTATCATTCTTTATAGCTGAGTAGTATTCCATCATATAGAAATACCACATCTTTTCTGTCCATTCCTCAGTTAAGGGGCATTTAGGTTGTTTCCAAGATCTAGCTGTTATGAACTGGGCAGCTATAAACATAGGTGCACATCTATCGCTGTGTTAGGATGCTTTTAATTCTTTCGGGAAGACACCAAGAATGGGAATAGCTGTTCTGCATTCTCAAGTGAAATGTTTGCCTGACAAAGTCAGAAAGATCACCAGATCTAGAAGGCTGGTTATCTCCTAGCTTTTCTATCATCTTTCTGAGTTTGTAATTCCTTTACATATATCTCATGTCTTATGTAAATATTATTTGTTTACCTGTATTTGTACCTTTTATTGGACTATACATTTCTTAAATGCAGGGAATATGGCATCCCCCCCCCCACCATTTTGGCACACAGTTCCTAAAATAAAACCTGATCACGGCAAGTAGCACCAGATAATAAATGTTAACTGACAAATGAATACAAATGTCCTACTTTTCCAGTTTCATTGAAAAGTTTTCCTTTTTTTTTTGTTTGACTAATATTTTAAGGGCTTTTAAATATGCCCCTTACCAATTTAAACTACACTGGGAAATACTCTTATAAATACTATCTTTGTAGAGTTCTCATTGTCATAATCTAGCTCAGATTACTAGAGAATAATTCTTAAATCTTTATTCTGTGTTGGGTTGATGTGGCATTGCATTTACCTGAGAAGTGGTAATCCACAGAAACATTTTGGTTATTGAATAGTTATATCAAAATTAAACAGAGTAACTCTGATAGACAAAAAATTCTGAAGAATTAACTCATCAAAGCTATGCATAAACTCAAGCCATACTTTTTTCCCTTCCCCTACCCTCCCTTCACCCCCTCTTTGTTACCATTTTTAGTTCTTATCTCATTTTTTCCTGCCTTCCTTTCCCACTCCACTCTTCCTAGTTTCCCTCCCCATTTGAATATTTTGTTTGTATTTCACAATACTGATTATACATTTTCATCCTTATTTACACTTTTGGTTTCTGACACCAGAGAAACTATGCAGTATTTCCATATGTGTGTCTGATTTGCTTCACTTAAGAAATAAATCAACATCTATCCATTTACCTAGAAATGTCTCAAGATTATCCTTCTTTATGGCTGAGTAGTACTCCATTGTATGAAAAAAATCACATCTTTTCCCATTCCTCAGTTGATGGAAATTTAGACTGCTTCCAAGATTTAGCTATTATAAACTGTACAGCTATAAACATGGATGTTCAAGTCATATTTTCTTAGGGATAATTCTTCTATTAAAAAGAATGAAAATATCCAATCTTCAAAAAAATAAGACATACACATATAAATTTCCTAATATGTATGGCCTTAGTAATAAAATTAATCAGTAATACTCTGGAGAATCTACTATGATCAAAGTATTAATAAAAAATAAACATAAACTTTACTTTTAGGGATTACAGTTTTGATCAGAACAATTCTATAGGTAGAGTTCAGAGATGTTTATTTGTCTTGCATATGTGATTTTAACTACAAAACTGAAAGTTCTGGTGTGTTAAGAGCCATGTGTAAGGTTAATTAATTGATTAGTCATGTAATCTTATTTGAAGAGTCATGTTCTACAATATTTGGAGTGGATTTATCTGCAAAGAATGAAAAACAAAAGAATAAAAAAAGGACAGTATTTCAAGATACCCAGATAAAGAATCTGGTGAAACCATCTGTAAAAAAGAAGAATGAAGAAACCTGGGGAGATCTGGTTAAAGTTATTAGCAGGATGGAGTTCAGTTTAAGACCTTGGATATGAAGCTATCTAGTTAATAAGCATAGCGAGAAAGATAAGTTCCTGGAAGATTTCATTAAATTTTGATAATGAAAAATGATAGCCAGTAAGATAGAATTTTAAAGAAATCATAATGTTTTGTACTATATCATTCTGATCATCTTCAAAGTTTAAGGAAAACTACAGCACTAATTATGGAAGCATCTGATACTTGGGTCTAGATGCTTCATAAAAGGAAAGCAAGAAGCTAGAGGAAGGAAGCTAGAGTCTTCCACTCCATTTTACATACATCATAAATCACTGTTAGCGATATGTAAAAATTAGTCGTAAAGCTACCCCAGCAACAGAGTTATCCTGGATGTAATTACCTGGATTCACAATTTTATATTAAATAGTAATTTATTATTCTACATTTATGTTAGCTACAAGAATAATCGCTTGCATTTCATGTTAATGGGTTTTTAATTACAAGGAAGTAATTTTAGTAGCATTTTGATGATTCTCTTTCTCTTTTCAAGCTAACTGGAATTCAAAAAATTTGGGAATGATTCTTCCAAAATTAACAAATGATATTTTCAGTAATTAGAATTTCAGATAATCTTTTATTACCAATATTTATCTAAAGGCTTCAATTTGTTTTCTTCCATCATTTTGCTAGGTGATTGTCAGAAGAGTTCATAGACAAAGAAGAGACCTAGAAATTTACTTATTTTCAAATTTGTCCCAGAGGAAAATTCATTTATAATTTGTTCTATCATTTCTTATGTATTTGCTAGGCATATAAAAATTTAAATCAGTTACTCTATTCCCCTGTAAAAACTTTGAGATTGATAGGTAATTAATACACACATACTTAAATTCAATTATCCATAGATAATGGAATAAAAAGCAGATGTGGCAAGGCGATGGACTTAGTTTACAGTCTGGTCACTATAATTCACTAGCTACTTGATTTTAGGCATACAACATTTTATTTTCAGAGTGTGCATGTGTTTATGTGTGTGTTTGTTTGTGTTAAATACCCCTACACAATAGGGTTGTTTTGCTGGTAACATAAAATCATACTGCAAAACACACAGAATAGTACTGGAAAGTAATAGGCTCTCAGTAAATTGCAGTCATGAGTATAACATTATTATTCACTTTAAATGTGATATTCAGATGTTTTAGGGGGAATGTGAACACTTTGCTGGAAGATATACCTTGGTATGGAGGATATTTCTAGAGTGCTCTATATGTGTGAATGAAAATAACTTGATATTCAATTTCTGTAAATAAAACCATAAACAATATACCTTTATTTTTCTTTCATATATGAACCTATGGTACTGGCCTGCAAATATAAGTTTTGAACTGAGATAACATAATTAAGGTACAGCTTACTTTAAACAGATGGACTTGAAAGGTACCTTGAAAATCAGATGAAGGAATGTTTGCTTTAATATTAACTTCTTCTATTTGCAGGAAGATCCAAGATAAAATTTTAGAATTAGAGGGTATCTTAAGAATAATTTTGCCAGTATTTCTCCAGATGATAAAACTAGTGACCAAAAGATATTTCTAAGGTCATTCTAAAGTCATCAGGAGAACCAGAACTCCTGATTTCTAACCAGCTCTTCCTCTGTGTCTGGCTCCATTCGGTTCGGAACAATATTGTAGGACAGGTGACATTTTGAAATATTTTTTAAAAATGTTTAAAATATGAATCTATTTATAAAAATCAAATCTTGTTAATGACATTTTGTGGGGGAACAATGACACTGGGTGTGAGGAAATATGATGAGGCAGTGAAGAATCCACTCCCTTAACCTCAGGCGTATTTTTTCACTTATTTTTAATTTTATGGAAAAAAGGTAAAACAGAATTTCATAATACAATAATAGGAGAATAACAAGAGTTAATACATTGCACACTGTCATCTTCAAAGTAGTTACTCAGAGTACAAAATATGGACATAAAAATTTCTCCCGTTGATATTTTCAATGACTAATGATGCTCAGGATTCAGGCACTGGTAGGATCTTGCACTGTCACAGGGGAGCATGGTAGGGTGCATCAGTTGTAGGCAAGAGATGCAACACTTGGGAAAATAGAAGTTTTCCCACATGGCATGAGAATGTACCTATTTCCCTGTAACATCAAAAAATCTTTAGTCGAAATGTTTATTTCTTATTACTGCATTTGGGCTATTGTTTAAGTGGTATGTTTCAGGAGCTGAGAGGTTTGCTTATATTGTGACATCTCAATATTTTCTCAAAACAAGCATAGCACAACTCTAGTGATTGCCAAAAGTGGGCAGGACATACAAGAATTTTTTTTTTTTTTGTGGCACCGGGGATTGAACTCACAACCTCGCGCCTGCCAGGGCAGGCGCTTAAGGCACTGAGCCAAACTCCCGGCCCTGGTTTTTTTTTTTTTTTTTTTTTTGAGGCAGGGTCGCACTATGTAGCTCAGGCCGGCCTTGCACTCGCGTTGTAGCCCAAGCTGGCCTCGAACTCACAACGCTCCGCCTACCTCAGCCTCCCGAGTGCTGGGATTAAAGGCGTGCGCCACCACGCCCGGCTACATACAAGAATTTTAAGAGCAGAGAGAATGATGATAGTTCATTTTATTAAGTGCTTACCAAGTCCAAGTGCTTACCAGGTGTTATGTGCTTTACATACCTTCTCTCATCTAATGATCACAATGACTCTATAATGAGAATACAATAATTATCCATGACATATTGACAAGACAACCAAAGCATTAAGAGATCCATTTAACAGAAGTTCATATAGTAGATCAAGATAACACGCATCTAAGATCAGCTTATGCTTTACATTGTACCATCTTCCTATACTCTGGAACTGAAGCAAGACCTATGACACTAACAATGACGAGTCTCATTCATGCCCATTCTTATCTCTGAGAGTGCTGCGGCTTACCATGATAGTATACATATATATGAAACCAGGTCATTTAACTTTTTTCCCAGGACATAACACTTTCTATTTGCATATTTATAAATTATGAATCCTAACAATTAAACTAATTTGAACAACTACAAAAGAGCATTAAGTCACATTTTTAAAAGCTACTTTTTTACAGCCTGAAAAACACTTTGGAGCAGCTCAGTTTTTATTCTGTTTCACTATCATCCCATCCAGCTTCTTCCTTCACCAGTTCTTACTGAGATCTAGAATGTCCTGAAAATCACACATTGGGAGGCGGGGCTCGTGGAAGCTGCTGGGGTCACTGGGGTGCTGCACTCCACAGTGGATTCGTCCACTCAGTGGTTCAGCAGCTGAGTGTGCTGACTGCAGGCAGGTCATGGGTGTCAGCCTACGTGTATCTCCTCACTTCTCTCTCTGCTTCTTGGCAGCAATGACGGAGCAGCTTCGCTCTGCCAGATGCTTCCATCATGCCCTTACTGTCTTGGAGCCAGCAGACTGAGGACTGAGTCTTTTAAAACTAATCACATAAAAGCTGTGGGCCAAAATAAACCTTTCCTCCTTTCAGTTGTGGGTTTTGGATATTGTGTCCCAGTGATGGAAAAGTGACTAACACAACCGGCTTGGAGGTATTTTTCTCCCCCTGCCTGTCAGACAGGAAAAAGGAGAGGAAGACAGATAAGCAGACCTCCATAGTCAGTAGTTCTTAGTTCCTTCACACTGAAAAGGGGCAGTGCCATCATATCCAATCTCTTTGCATCTTACAGCATTAAACAGCTGAAATAAGTGAACTACCAAAGAAATGCATGTCGAGCGTGCAACTTACACTGACATTTGTGGTGTATTATGCTTCACTTGTCTGCTTCTCCAGTTCAAGTGTTCCTTTCGAAGGCAGTGGATTCTTCTTTCACATTTCTGCCATCATCAATCTCTGATGATTTCATTTCTCAAACTCAGAACTGTTTTTTAAGTCATGGTTGCCATAAAAGTGGAGGGAGGGGTACAAGCCTGTGGGTCAGGCTCCACGCAGGTGCCACTGCTACCGCCCCTTTGACTTTTAAGCATTTGCCACTCAGCTGAAGCATTGGAAAGCAGCATAAGAAAGTGAGACTTCCTTATTACTAAGGAGGGACTCTGTATGTGGTTAAGCATAAGTGTCTATTTGTATAATGACGTTAACTTTTATTCTTAACAAGTCTACATCACTTGACCTTTTTGGCCCCACTGATACTTCTCAGCCACAAAGCAAAGAGCATGTGTTCTTGTCCTCATCATGGAATATGACTAATAAAAATGCAGTTAGCAGATCTTCCAGTCCAGCCTCAGTAGTACACTTGATTTGTTCCTGTAGTTCGACAGGCAGATGAACTACAGTAAAGTTTATGATGGCAGTATTAAATTGTTCTCTCCCAGAATTTAATGACTATTAAAAAGTCATGATCTTTGCCAAAGCTGTGTAAGGGGCTAAAATTATATTTAAAGGAAAGTGTTGTATAGACGTGTGACTGCTGTCTACTGATGAAGGTCGTTCTTAGGAGGCTGGGCAAAATTACCTCAGATCTTCATTAATTGTGCTGTTGACTTTTGCACTAACAAGAGAAGTCTTAATATTTTTGTGCTACGGTTTATTCCAAGCTTCAAATTCATTTTTTCCTGCCAGGTGTCAACCCAAGTTCTATTTATGGTCCTTTGATTTCCATGAAAAGAAAAATGCCCCCACATTTTCAAAGGCACTCATATGGAGAGATAAAATTTTTATATCTTAGCAAAAACAAAAAGAATGATATTCTTGTGTTTGAAAGTCCTATGGCTTCCCTCCTGAATTATTTGGACTTCCTGTATCCCTTTTTTAGATTCTTTTCTCTCTATTGTTTAAGATTCAATTCCATTCTGTTGAATTCCTCTCTCTTCACTGTTCAGTAAAACTTATCTTTCCAGCCATAACTAGCTTTGATTTTCCTTTCACTACTCCAAGTTTTTCTGAAAAAGCTACAAGTCAGAATACTCTGAGGATAATTTCAGCTGAGTGGGAGCTGCTTGATTTTGAAGAATCACAGAGAGATTGGGAATTTGGAAAAATCAGGTACGACCAATAAAAGACTTAAAGTGGAGGCTGAAAATAGAAGATCAATTGAAAGTCTGTGAGCAATATGATAAACTTTCTCTATACTTCCATGCCAATTGCTCAATGCCTGAATATCTCTGCTCCAAGCAAAATATCTGAAAATTCTTCTTTAGGAAATTACCCTCCCCCCAAAAAAGCCCTACGAAGCATTCATATCCTGAAACTCTCTACAATTTAGATTTTTAAAATATACTATTTAATAAAAAGATAATTTATGGAAAACTGATTCCTGGCCCTACATCCAACTTCCTGGGGGACAGAAGTAGCACTAGGTATTTTTTAAAACTCTGTAGCTGATTTTAATTATAAATAGAGGTCACGAGCAGCTAGCCTAAGAAGAATCTTACTATGTGACAAAGCCTACCTATTTCAGAAATAGAAATTGTTTTTGAGAAGTGAAAAAATTTGTTTTTGTAGGAGAGTTAAGGTAGGGAGGGAGAAATTTGGAAAAGAAACCTTTGTCAGGCTATCAACCAGGACACGACCAGACCACTGAGTAGGCAAATTTGAAGCAAACAGTGAGGACTTTACTGCAGACCGGTTGCGACTGGGCCAAGGGCAAAAAAATCGTAGGCCCTGAGCAAGGGGTGAGTGGGTAAGGGCATTTTTTTTTTCTTTTCTTTTCTTTTTTTTTTTCGGCATTGGGGATTGAACTCACAATCTTGCACCTGTCAGACAGGTACTTAAGTCACTGAGCCAAACTCCTGGCCCTGGTTTTTTGAGGCAGGGTCGCACTGTGTAGCTCAGGCCGGCCTTGCCCTCGTGTTGTAGCCCAAGCCGGTCTCAAACTCACAATGCTCCTCCTACCTCAGTCTCCCTAGTGCTGGGATTAAAAGCGTGAGCCACCACGCCCGGCTAAAGGTATGTTTTTATAGGAGAGTTAAGGTAGGGAGGGAGGCATTGCCGAGGAGAAAAATTTTGAGTCTCTGAGTAGGGGGTCTAAGGTGATAGGGCGGTGCTGGGCACAGCGGCTTCTGGCACGCACTGCATGTCTCTTGTGGTTTTTCGTGCAATCAGCTCTCTGCAGGTTGAGCTGTGTGTGGGCAACTGCAAGGAGTTTGGGCTGCAGAAGGAAGCAGCCGGCTTCTTGCTGAATATTTTGCTCCCCCAGGTGTGAATAACAGATCTGCTTGGGGAGCTGTCTTCTTCTAGTTGGGCAGGGGATCTAACCTTCAATATGAAGGATAGGAACAAAAATAAACAAACATGGACAAAACAAAACAACTGTTGACAGTACCCATACAGATTCAAGAACTGACTGCATTCAAACAAAAGAACATCATGCAAGAAAAGGATACTATCAGATAAAAAATATTAGCAGATAAAAATTAATAGGAAAGATTGACAAAATTAACAACATTTAATAAAAGAAATGAAAGATAATATGGAAAAGATTTTCCAGAAGGTAAAATGAAATGGCAATTTATGAAAAATAAAGGAGAAATATAGGTAGAACAAAGAACCATTGATAGTGTTCCACGATCTGGTTAGGTGAAACTTCAGGAAAAAAAATGCAAAGTAAATAACGCAAAAAAGCTTCTCAAAGCTGTATAGTACAAGCCTCTAGATTGAAAGAGTCATTGAATCTTCAAATCAATGGGAACAATACTATCCTAGACATCTATGATAGAAATGTAATCTTTATGATAAGCAGAAGGTACTGATATTGTCCAGAGATGATAAACAAACATGGAAACAATTATACACACAAAAACAAATGACCTATAAAGCAACACAAAGCAGAATAGCATCAAACTTTTCATTGGAAGTATTCAGGACAGCAGCATCAAAATCCTGCAAGAAAATGATTTCCCACCAGAAAACTATCACATATAAGTATATTTTGATGCATATAATTAAAAGAGAAATTTTTTTCCTAGTACAAGTTTTTTAAGGAGTCACTCAAGGATATATTTTAGCAAAATGAAGTACACTGAGGAAGAATATGTGATTTTTTTTTAAAGATGGACTAACTGAGAAAAGCAGTAAAAGGAAATACCAGGATGAAATTAGTGGCCTGAGTTTGGAAGATAAAAATCCAGACTGCAACAGAAGAATGAAGGGCTTCACCAGGTATGTTTTTGAGAGTCGGTGAATCTTTTTAGGGTTTACATGGAGATATTGAAAAAATTTGAAGGTCAGTAAACAAACTCAGAAATTATGGTTTTATAATGACAAAAAACAATACAATGCACCCAGAATTCAGCTTGCTACTTCCTTAAGAGTTATTTAGTCCTACAGTAGGGTGTACAAAAAATGAATGTAAGTTGTATTATGTTTTAAAGTCCTTTCACTCAGATAAAAGATATTTACATGGCTTAGAAGCCAAAGAAATGCCATATCCAATTAAATAATCAGTCTGAGAGAGGTTGTAGCTTTACATGCATCAAATGAAGAGTTAGACAATATATTTGATTTGAATACAGTGAGTGACTTAAGTCTTCTGATATTACAGATATGGGTCAGTACTTCATATTAGTGTTCCCAACCAGAACCATTGGCATCACTAGTCAAATCTAACCATTTTTTTGTGGCAGTAATCTCCAAACTTCCTTGAGATGAAGCAGTGATTTATTAAAAGATTAGTAAGAATATTTACTGTGCATGTCTATTGCTCTGTGTCTCATGCCCTGGAAAAATTTTTGGCTCAAAGTAACCTCAATTAACCAAGAAGTTGTTGCTTTAGAAGATAAGTACTATTTTTTAAACAATGGAAACATAAATGATTTAGTAGATAACTGCTTAAGGTAGTCTTGCCTGAAAAGATAATTGTTTTCTTTTGTGAGAAAGCATTGGGAAAAGTCAAGACTCAGAACAACTTAATTTTTTTCCATTTAAGAATTTATGCGTTTGGAATTGTGTCTGTTTATTAGTGATATTCTTGTGACACTAAATTGTAATTTATAATTAACTAATTCAACTATATTGATGATCTTAAGGATTAAGCCTTAAAGTTTAGGATATTTAGGAAAACTCAAGGCTCACCACATTTAGAATTTCCTAGAATTTAAAAAATTGCTTTCTAGTTGAGATTTTGTTTTGGAGTAAATACCTGATATTTGATATTAAATTAATAAATGGGATGCAGATATTTAAAGGCTTAATTAACTAAATTTGTAAGAACAAACATTCAAAAGTGATGTTAAAAAGATTTGATCAAATGAGTCAAATTTTTAAATAGAAATTAAAATTTATAAGATTAACTTAAAGCCTAAGGGAGAACTAAGTTTATATATTTTAACTTTGCTTTCCCATTGTCTCAAACTTACATTAACTTTTAAAACCAAAATCAACGTCTGATAGGTTTTGTTTTGAAAAAAGAAGTCTTTGAGAGCACCGAAAAACTTACACTACAATAAAGATATTTTTCTCAAAAAGTGACAAACAATGCAACTAAACTCTAAAATAAACAGTAGAAAGGAAAAAAATGTTTTCATGATTTTTTTGCATTTGAAAAAATGTATATAATTATAATGTAAACTTGTTCTGATTTTTGACTTTTTTTTATTTTATTTTTTTTAATTTTAAAGAGAACAAAACAAAACAGAACAGAACAATGCAGGCAACTCAGGACTTCACAACAAGACGATAGGAAACCACCAGTGGCTACCATATTGTCTCTTGTTTTATTCGAAATAGTTGTCCATACTTTCACACACAATGCAAACAAGCAAAACAAAGCAGTATAAAACCAATCAAAACAGAAAAATGAAAGCATTACAAGACTTCAAAACCAGATAACAGGAAATGAACAATGGTTACTATAATGTCTCATTTTCTTCAAAATAGCTGTTCATACCATCACACATAATAAAATCAAACAAACAAAACAGAATAAAATCAATTAAACAAAAGAATGAAAGCATTATAGGACTTCAAAACAAGATAATAGGAAGCCAATCATGATTACCATGATATATCCCATTATGTTCAAAATAGCTGCCCAGACCATCAGACACAGTAAAATCTAACAAAACAAGACAGAACAGAACCAAAACTAACAAAATTGTGAAAATATTAAAAGAGTTGAAGACAAGACAATAAAAATTAACATTGGTTACCACCTTTCCCTCCTAAGTGTTTCCTCCCCTATCACTTTTGTAATACCTATTGTGCTTTTGGATTCCACTAACTCCTTCTGTTTTTTATGCTAGTGTTCATGTGTATGAGTTCAAACTGTTTTGCCCATGAACATGATCTCCAGTTGCATCCATTTACCTACAAGAGCCTCGAGATTATCCTACCTTATAACTGGATATCTTTCCATTGCTTGAAAATAATATATCTTTCTTATCTATTTTGTGATCAATGGGCAAGTTACCCTTGCTTTTTTTCTGGTCACCTGTCACATGGAACAATTATTTTCTCCTTTTTGATTTTCAATCTATGAATTTCCTTTCAAGTTAAATGTGTTTCTTGTATATAGTACGTTGATGGATCTTGTTTCTTGATCCACTCTCCCTGTGTTTCTTTTTATTGCTGAATTAAGGCCATCTACATTAATGGTTACAACCAGCATACATTGGTTCATCTCTGCTATGCTATCTTTCTGCTGTTGACCCTCCACTTTTCCCCCTTTGTTCAATTGTCTGTTCTGTTTGGCAGTCCTCCTCTGCTGCTGTTCCTGGAACCATGGTCATCTTTATTGCTTTCTAGAATATCCTTCAGCACTCGGTACGGTTGGTTTGGTAGTCATGAATTTTTTACTTGTTATCATGGAAGTATCTTATTTTTCCATCAATTTTGTAAGATTTGTAGGGTACATCAATCTGTGTTGGAAGTTATTTTCTTTCAGGATTTGAAGCACTTCACTCCAAACTCTTCTTGACTTGACAATTTGTGTTGATGAATCTGCTGTGATTCTGATTGGTTTTTCTTTATAGTTCATCTGTGTCTTTTCTCTAACAGTTTTTAATATTCTGTTCTTGTGCTGAATTTTTGGGGTCTTGATTATTATATGTCTGGGTGTAGATTTACTTTGGTTATGGCTAGTTGGAGTTCTATATGCCTCACTTATCTGTATACCAGATCCTTTTTCCATGTTTGGAGTTTTCTGCTATTACTTCTGTAAATAGTCTTTTTATTTCATTTATGTTGACCCGTACTTCTTCATGATACCTATTACTCTTAAATTATTTCTCTTTGCATCATCTTGCAGTTGTTGAGTTGTTATTTCCTGGTCTTTGTTATTTTTAAAAGATCTTTCATTTCACGATAGCTAGCTGCAGTACTGTCTTCAAGGTCTTAAAGTCTATCTTAAGTCTCTTTCAATCAGTTTTGCCAGCTTTCAATTGACTTTTTAATTTCCTGGATATCTTTTTGAATCTGTTTCATGCATTGTAATTTCTTTCTATATTGTACATTCAAGGTTTCCATCATTTTCCTATGCTCCTCATCTTTTTTATTTTATTTTATTTTATTTGAGTGAAGAAAAACAAAACAAACAAAAACAACAACAACAACAAAAAAAAGACGACATATATAGTAAAAACAACAAGCAAAAGAGACAAGCAAACGAGTAGAGTAAATACACAACATTGCAGGTTTACACAACCGGTAGATAGAAGCTTGAAAATGGTTGCAATATTGCACATCGTTATCTTTAAAATGGTTTCTTACATTAACAGATATAGACATGCAAGATTGATTTAATCATATGAGTATTAATTATTCTTTCTCAATAACGAATACATTCAGCAGTGTTCTTTTTAGTTATCTTACATATACATATATACAGGTTTATATCTTTTCCTCTTCCCTTTTCTCTTTCTGCCTATTCCCTTCCCAATTATCTTTGCTCTTTGAGCTGTTTTTTACCCTTCCATAGTATTTATTATAGATTTTGAATCATATATACTTTTCCATTTCTTACACTAGGAAGACAATACAGTATTTACACGTGTGGGTTTGATTTATCTCGCTTATGAGTATGGTCTCAAGTCGTGACCATTTACTTATAAAAGTCTCAATACAATCTTTCTTAATAGCTGAGTAGTACTCCATTGTATAAAAATACCACATCTTTTTTTTTTCCATTCTTTGATTGATGGGTATGCTCCTCATCTTTATCTGTCTTCTTTAGATATGCCCAGCAATTCTTTCATTATGTTTTTCATTTCTTCTTTTACCTGAAACATTATTGCTGATTTGATTACTTTTACAGTCTCATGAAGCTCTTTCTTTATTTCAGTTGTTATCCATTCAGAGGTTTAAGGTGCGTGACTTCTGTTTTCTTTCATGACTGTATCTCCCAGACTTGTTCTGTGTGAGCTGGAGGTCTGAGATTGCCTTTTGCTTCTTTGTCTTGACATTCTCCCGTGTTCCTCCTTACAAGCTGGTTGTGGGGTCCCAGGCACTTCCCATGTTCGCTGCCCCTCAGTGGTGTAGGGGAATGGGACAGGTACCTGTGTTCCTTTGACCCTGGGTTTACAGGGAGGTAGCAGGGCATGGGACAAGCTTCTCCAGACCTGTGCAGCTAAACTAGGGCTTTCCCAATGGCCAGGTGTGTGTGGTGGTGGGACTGCTTCTCTCAGCTTATGCGTCTACACTGGGATTCCCATGATGGTGGCAGGCACACAGGGATGTGTTTGTCTGATTCTTCCAGTGGGTGATGGCTGCCTGAAGGAAGCAAGGGCCTCAATGTTGGCCTGTGGATGGGGTGCACGGGGCTTACCTGGCTGAGTGTCCCTGTTCCCACTGGTTGTCCACAGGAAGCAAGCTTTCTAGTGTCGGCAGCAGGCAAGTGGAGAGGGATACGCTGGCTGTCTCCTGATTTTTGACTTTTAGAACAATGTATTGGCACAACAAAGAGGGCTACTCATGAATAACAAAACACATATTATTCATCTTCACAGTACAACATTAAGCATAAGGATGACAAAAGCTAGGAGGCAAAAATGGGATAGAGGAGAGTCAAAGAGAATAGGAAAGCTTAATATTTCTAAATGGCAAGTAAAAAATTGGTCTCTGTAATTGACACAACAGGAATCTGGGTATATGCAAAGGAATCTAGAAAAGAAAACAGAAAGCCATACAAATTGGAGAGGAGTTAAGAAGAGGGAGTAATTGTAGTTACATAAATCTGCATTTACCATCACAGGAAGTTAATAGAAAGTATCAAGAATTAAGTTGACACAGCAAAGAATTGATAAAAAGAGCTCATGAAAATATTAATAAGTATATTTGATAAAATATACATATTAATAAAATATTAATGCATAAAACATAAATATTGAACATAACTTCATATGAATAATGAATATAACATGAATAATGCATGTAATATAAAATATTGTCAATACATATTAATAAAATATTCATAGTAATAGCATTTAATAAATAAACTTTGATAAATATGCTATAAATAAGCAGTAGGGGCATAGAAACCAACATCTAGAAATTGAGTTTGTGGAAGGAAAAAGATGAGCTTGGAGGGGGTTGCTTATAACTAGTATGTAGATTTACTACTTTGATAAATAAATATTGAAAGTTAGTATTAAAAAGAAATGTTTTCTAGTTATTTCCATGTAAGATTCTTGTCACCTATTTTTCAATCTTTTATCACAAAGGAGTCCTAGGTTGTTCAGCTGTTTACATGAGCCTGAAAAAAATACACGGTTGAGTGGGAAAAAGAAGAATAAAGCTGAAATTAATTTTTATTATGACACAAAAATGACTAGAAAGATGCCCCTCAGTACACAAACACCACAGGGATAAGCCACAATCTTGATGTCTACCAAGTCGAGAGGTGCCTTCCAGAGGAAGAGCAGAGTGGGGAGCAGGATGCAGACAGCTCAGTGCAGCCAGGGGGCCAGTCAGCTCCAAGGGAGATGCCTAGGAGAGGAGGTGAACCTCAGCCAGTGTAGTGGGTTGGACAGCTGATAACCACATCAGGAAACACCCCAGTTGTCCCGTTGTAGATCCAGTGCCAGCAAGTGGTTATATTCTGATGGAGAAAAGAGAACCCTGAATTGATTGGGGAACAACTGAAATCAAATGAATTCTTCTGACATTTCATAGGATAAAGAATTGAAATAGAGGTTAAATTGAGTTAAATAAAACTGCATTTTGGTGCTCTTGCTGGTGAGATTCATATATGTGAGGCTGGCTAATTGGTGGAAAGAAGGAGCAACGTGATTCTAAAATACTGCTTGGAGTCGAACACTGTTCTGGGAGGACCCAAGGGTGGTTCACTTACAGGACATTAATATAGGTGGGTGAACATGCAGTAGGACATGGACAGAGAAGAGCAGTTACTGGGAATTTTGAGAAAGGTGTCATGAGTTACTTACAACTGTTGGAATGGGTAAAAGATTGACTTAGTAGAACTCAGTTGACCTTCATCTCGAAGAAAGGGCAAGATTTTGAAACTATTTTAGGTTTTATTATATACGTGTAATATAGAAATAGAAGCTCAATTGATCTGTGCTAATGGATCCCATCCTTGTAAGAAAAAGAGAAAAATGAAAAATTTGAAGTACTTATTTTCAATTATACAACTTTATGAGTACTGTACAATAATTTGATACTTTTATACAGTGTGTAATGGTCAAATTAGAGTAGTTAACATTTCCATCTCCTTGGATATTTAAAAATGTTTTGATTAACATATAATGGTTAAACATATTTATGATCATATTTGATCTATCTATAGCTATGTCTCTATACCTATATCTATCTGTCTATCTATACATAATGTACTGATCACATTAGGGCAATTAATGTTCTATCCCCTAATCGTCACTTTGTATTTGGAGACTTTGAGTACTTCTAGTTATTCTTAAAATACATAGTAGGTTATTGTGATATATAGCCACTCCACTGTGCTGTAGAACACTAGAATGTATTACTTGTCTTTAACCATGTTTGGGTGCCCATTACCTAACATCCCACTAGCCTTCTTTCCCTCAATCATTCTCAGACTCTAGTACACACCTTTCCACATGATGATCAAAAGAAAAATTAAAAATTCAGTGCAACTCACAGTTGTTATCCATGTTACTATGTAGTATATGCACCTTCCAAAGAAATTACTATAGTGCTCTTTATTTTTTGAAAAAATATCAGAAATATTTAGACTACATATATTGGAAAATTTTTCCTTCAGACAACACATTAAGAAATCCTTTTAGCTTACACCTCACCTCAAATTTATATTCCAAGCAAGTTGAATTTTTTATTTTAAAGGATTCTTAAAATTCATGTTGCACATTTCCGTTTGTATCTGTGATATAGATTTGTATCATTAACACTTGAAGTAGTAAAATAGGCTTCCTTTATTAAAAAAATTTGTACTTGCCATAGCAGTCTATTTTTTAAAGAGAGAAGAAAATTGCTATTTCTTTGTTTCTTTGATTCTTTCTTTTTCTTGTTTTTTTTTTTTTTTTTTTTTTTTTTTTTTTTTTTTTTTTTTTTTTTTTTTTTTTTTTTTGAGGAGGGTTGCTTTCATTCCACTGTGGAGATAAGTAAAGATAAAATGTTAGCTTTGTATTTCATTTGATATGCTGCCTTACAGTTCACAAAACAGGAATAGGAAAATTAATGGATCTTGGACAGTATAAATTTTTCAGTGCTTTCTTTGAGACCAGTTCTTCTTGAAGTTCCTAGGTCTTTTCCACTCCTCTAAGCAGAGTGATGGAAGAAAGTGCCTGACAACACGTGCCTCACACATTCCCCCCATCTGAGTGCTAAGTGGGCTGCCAGAGCCCAGATGTGACTAGGACCCCTCAGCGATGAGGTGTAAGTTATCCTCCAGAGATAGGCGAGATCAGGCAGAAGACACAGTCTTCAGGACTTTGCCTGAGTTCACACCCTTGCATGACTTCCAAAATTTAACATCAGTTGCTGCTAACAGTTAAAGGATAAATTGTGCAGGGATGGTTTAAGTTCTTCTTTAGTCTCTCATTACCTCTGTCTTTGAGCACATTACCTAGTGTGACTGTATCACAGTCTTTTCACAGAATTATTCGAATATTTGCTGAATGCCTAATACATGTCACTTTCATCAACAAATTAATAATGAAATTTTCAAGAAGATTCTGACTGTTAGAGAAAAATAGAGTGGAGTAGAGGGAATGGAGAACAGGAGAGGGCAAGGATGAGTGTTGCTATTTTCATGAGGGTGGTCTCTTTGGAAAGATGTCACCGCAGAATAAAGAACAGTTAGAACAAAGACCCTGAGGGCAAGAAAGCACGCCTTCTGTGCGGGAGAGACAACAAGGATGCCAGGGCTGGAGAGAGTGGAGTGGGGATGGGGAATGTAGTAGCAGGTGAAATCGAGAGGAAACAGAAAGCAGAGCACCTTGCAGGCCATTGTAGACACTTTCACCGTTACTGTCTTGTAGAGTGGGTACCATCATGGGCTTTTGAAGAGAATAGTGACTTTCTCTGATTCAGAATTTTAGAAAGTATCTGTGCTGTGCTGTGATCAGACTGAGGATTTAGGAGAAGGAATGTAGGAATTAAAAGTGGGATCCTGCACTAAAGGCTGAGAGGATAACTTGAGTTAGCATAAAAAAGTATTCACGTACTCTTAGCTCTTATTGTTCTTTAGTGGTATCTTCAGCAGCAAATAGAGCAATTTTATCAAAAACTCCTCTAAAGGTCTGCACATTTATTCATTTTTCCAGAAAAAACCCCACTAATCAAGTTAGGGTCTGACAAAGAGAAGAGTGGGTACCCGGATCCTGGCTCAAGACTGTCTCCATTACACCAGATAGTTCACCAGCTCTTGACAGCAAGTGTTTAACTGGAAAGAATAGGTGACTTAGAGTCTATGTGAAAAGGGAAATAGAAGGCACAGTGTGGCCAAACTTTGGTTGTTCCCTAGGGGAGATGCAGTTTGAACAAACCGCTGATTTAGTTAGATCGTACTTAGAACAAAAACAAATCACTTGGGATTAAGGTGGAGGATCCTTCTCCCTATTAGGTTAAGTCTTTTCCATTCAGTTCTAAAGTAAGATTTTAAAAGTAAGTGGGGAAAAGTCAGACATTTATTGTGAGCATTAAACCACCTCTATTTTCTTTTTTAAAATCTAGGCTTAAGTGTTGGGTCAGGTGTTTCTGTGCTATAACATTTTACTAATTGACTGAAAGAACAGAAGCTGTCAATATCTTCAAAGAACAGAAGCCATCAATATCTTCCTTAGCATCAGTATGATCACTATAACCAAAATACAGACACAAATGCTAGAGATGTTTATGAATGATAGAATAATCACTGCTAACCTGGTCAGGCCCCAGGCCTTGGGTCCAGGTGTGGTAGTATTTGAGGTAGACCTCAAAGGAGGAATGGGTTGTGAAAGTGGATGTGTGGATAGAGGGGAATAGGACACTTTAGATAATGGAAAGAGCACAGGAAAAGAAGGAGAGTTGGAATAGGGTAGTTCATGAAGGAAAGACTTGGAATATTATTAGGTCTAACTAAAGTGTGGTTGCATAGATAACTGGAAGCCAATTAAAACTAGGACATAAGGGTATTTACAGAAATGAGGCATTTGTTTGTGTGGGTAGAATTTTAGCATCAATGAACATGGTCTGGCCTCAGAATTTAAGCTTCCAGAAGGCTCTGTGAGTGTAGACACAGTCTGAGGAATAATCTATTGAAATGTATGGCCATAAAGTCTCACTAAAAATAAAAGGAAGGCATGAGATTTAAAATCAGTCTGAGGGCAGCGTGGCTGAAAACCAGTGCATGTAGGGTGTCATAACAACCTGGGTGTTTGTAAAGTGTATTTTGGCTTTGCTGATTTGTGATTTTTAAGAGAGTTTCTCAGTTTTCCATTTTTTATGAAACCAGACCTTTAAAACATAAAATTCCTAGATACAGAGAAAAGGTTGTTGACACCAACATTCATGTGAATGATCTGCTTAATCCCAATAAAAAATGAATCCTTTTTATGTATCTTTCAGCTTCAGAAATACTATTTTCTAAAATTCTGTTTCTTTTTGTGTTTTCAATTCAAGGATAATTTCTGAAATATTTACGAGGGAGGCCAATTATAATTGATGGCAGTATACCCTGCTAGAGCTTCAATTTGTTACACTTCCAGTGATACTGAGTCCGATTAATGTCTCTAAGAGGTTTATTAAGAGTCTGCTGCCTTCTGTCCTCTAAATATAAGACCAAAATATATGGTTACTTCATACTATCTCTTGGACAAAAGTAAAAACATACGACTTTGTAAAAAAAAAATGCTACGTAACTAAGCTTGTTTCATTCAGCACCAGATTTCCAAGACCTGGTATGGAAAGAACTTTTGATAAATATCTATTGAATAAGTAGGTGGATATATGGATTACTGGATGAGTGAATGAAAGCACGAGTGAGTGAATTCCCTGCTAACTGGTTCTTCTCTTACATCTAGACTAGGCTGTTTATTTAGCCTTTCTGTCACAGAGCTTGCCTGACATTTTCTCATCACTTCCATCTCTTATTTCTAAATTTCATGAAATGCTGGAGTTCTGTGAGCTGAGTGATAGCTTCAGGGTCTCATACCTAGTAGCTAAACAGGAAGGCTGGACACTGAGATTTGCTTTTATCACAGGTGTGGATTATGTATAATATTCATAGTATTTTGTAACAAGAATTAAATCACTTTTAAATAATTATTATTATATCAGATGTGTCTAAAACACAGAAATTCTTACTCTGGGGAACATTTTTAACGCTTCCAAATAATCTAGGATGTTTGTCTCTCCTTCTCTACCTTTTTTTTTTTTGGTACTGGGGTTCGAACTCACAACCTCATGCCTGCCAGGCAGGCGCTTATGCCACTGAGCTAAATCCCTGGCCCTAATTTTTTTGAAACAGGATCTCACTATGCAGTTCAGGCTGGCCTTGACTGACTTTGTAGCCCAGGCTGGTCTCGAACTCACAGTGATCCTCCTTCCTCAACCTCTTGAGTGCTGGGGTTAAATGTGTGTGCCACCACGCCCGGTTTCCATTTTCTTTTTGTATTCCTACCCCTCAATCTCAGTCTTCTGTGTTCACTCACCTACAAAAGTACAGGATTTATTTTTTTCATTCAGCTAGAGAGCTTTAATTTTAGAATATGAATATTTTCCATCAAAATACTTGCCTAATGTCTCTTAATAATGGGACTCTCTCAAATTTACTAAGCATTCCACATCATTTCAGCAGCCCCATCTGCATATTAATGTGATACGATATGTCATGTTATTAGAGTCTTGTACATTCATTTTTCCTGAGTTACGTGACTCACCAGCATTTTGGGAGCAATTTTTTATCACATCATTTTTCACACTCAGGAAGCCCTTGACTCAATAGCCTTTTGGACATGGTCTTGCCAAACAATGTAAAACTGGTGAAGAATGATTTGATAATTTTTATAGCATTTGTTTTTCCACATAACTTTACCTCATTTTGAATAGTTTTCTAGTGGTAGAAAAGTAGACCATGTGCCTTCATTCTTGTTTTCCCTGAAATCTCATTTCAGAGAATATTTCAAAGCCTTACATCTTGCTCCTACACATCTTCTCTCTTTCACTGGCTTCCCCTATCCCAATATTGAATAACGTGGTCATTGGATACAAAACAAAAGCTTCATACCTGTGGATATAAATATAGTTTGTGGGGGGAAATAAAGGGGTGAGGGCATTCAATTACCTAATTCTATAGTGGATTTTGTGCAAAGTTGATAAATATATGGCAGTCATCCTATGTGGTACAGCTTAAATGCTTTGACAAATCTTTTTACTCCCAGACTTAGTTTGTCCCACCAGACATTATATATGTGGTTGATACAATTAGATGGACTCACTACTGGGTGTTTCACAAATATGTCAGGGTGGCTGTCTTCTCATATCTTATAATCTAAGAGTAGAGATCAATGTGTTCCTCTACTTCATATAAGACAGAAAAATGCTACATTCAAGTGCTATGATGGAGATAGTAGATGAAAAGGCCTCGCTCAGGATGGCCAGAGAAGGCCAGATGGTGTCTCAGGGGTTCCCCTCTTAGACGCAACTATCCTCAAGGAGTAACTTACCAGAACATTACCTGCCACTGACAATCTCTCTTTCATTAATTTATTAGTTGACTTTTCAGAAAAACTGAGAGTAAGCCTCCCAGGGAGTTGGCAAACACAGGAAAGTATCGACGCAGGTAGTAGGGAAGGGGAGGGTGTTGTTGGAGAAATAGTAAGGGAGGGAAAGAACCCGCATCTAGGGTGGTGCTGTGTAGAAAGGAACTGAGGAGGGTAGTGGAGTCATGAGAGATGGAGTTGCAGAGAAGTGAAAGCAGGAGATGAAAGAGAGTGGTGAGAAGTAGAATGTGAAAAGAATTAGGGCGCACTGATTCTGTTGAGGGGATTTCTTCATTAACTGTGTGTCAGTTTTAAGCAGCTACATAGCAAGCTGCGTCTGCAGGGAGAAGTGATTGTACCTCTTGCCTCTTTATATAACCCATGAAATTGTTTAAACCAGGTCTTTATCTATCTTGAGGCAAGCAGACTACCATAAGCTGTGGTTGAGACGTTTTCAGAGAAACTTACAATTGTTATTCAGGTCACAGGTGCTCTCACCCACTTTTGTAGTCACTTTGTGAATATCTCCACTTTTGATTTTTGAATTCATCAATGACAATTGAACAAATGAGAAAGAATTTTCCTATAAAATATATTCTATGTGATTTTTAAATATAAGGTCTATAAAATTCAAGTAGACCTGGCCAACTGATCTTGTCATGAGAAACTAGTATTGCTTCTGATAAGACAGAATACCAAATGAGTTGCTCTTTTGGTCTGATTGAGTACGATTGAGTAGTGTATTTCAGTAAATGTGGATCCTCCCATTTTAATATTTTTAATCATTCTATATGGTTAATACACACATATTTATACATAAACACACCTAGACATTTAGTTTTTCTGTTATTTCTGACGGAATGTGATTTTTTCCTTAGTATTTGTCACTGATTACAAAGACATGCCAAAATTTATCTACTATATATAACAACTCATTTGGGGACATTTTCCATTAATATGTATTTAATGAGGATGGGAACATGTGACAATATCTTGGAATATATTAAGTGACAACCTGAGAAATAATTTGAACCTATATTTAGACCAACATTTTGAAAAGTGCAGAGGAGAGGAAATCACTATGCGGAGGAGAGAACTTTTCTTCTTTTTTAAAAGCATGTAGGTTGATGTATTTTTTTCTTTTTTTAATAGTCTATGACAGCATAGGAATGGCTAAGGTTAATGAAAGAAACATTGTATCATATATTCCTGTGTGTTAGTGAAAAATTATAGGCAAAAGATTTATTTTGTGAAGTTGAGAATGTAAATAAATATGAGGAATGTGGGACTACTACAGTAAGATCTAGAAATTACACAAGAGCACATTAATTATTTAAGATAGTGCTGTCAATGTTTGTTATTGCTAATGTTTCGTGTCTACACTACACATATGGAAGATATAGTGTTATGTGCTATAGAAAACAGTTATTATTTTTTCAGGACATTTAATATTTTGAATATCTTTTTTATATTTGATAAATTTCAACTCTCATGAGCTGCTGCTTCCCATTATAGAGATACAATCCCTTTCCCACCTTGTGTTTTATTATAGTGCAGGAATTTGCACAATTGACTTAGGTTCTGCTAGTTGGGTGGTGATGAAAGACACAAGTATTACATAAAACTCATTCTGAGTCACATGACAAGAGATATTCATGCCCCTGCAATTTCTGGACAGCAGTAGCAGAGTTTTCAGTGGTAACATCTAAGTTGTGGGAATAGAAATGGAACCTTCTTATCAAAGAAGAAGCATAATGTGGTGGTTAAAGTTTCTAGGTGTTGTAGTTAAAATTCTAACTGAGATTGAGTTTTAGAATGGCTACTTCTTAACTATGTGGATATCGGGTCAGTGTCTGATCATCTCTATGCCCTAGTTTTATCATCTGCAATGATGGAATTTAGTAGAATTTTTTACCTAGGGTTACGAAGACTAAATTAGTTAATATTTATAACATGCTTAGGACAGTGCCTGAGTCCTGGAACACATTATCCAACAGGAGAAAATTTCTCCAGGTAAGTCAGTTTTAAGGTATCAATGAATGAGATAAATGTTACACTTCAGAGAGTAGCTTTTCTATAAACTTTTATAGCTGTAATGCCTAATCTGTGTGCTAAGGTATCCTGTGCCACAGTGACACGGAGGAATGTCTTTACATGGGGCGGGCACAGTGATACTTGACAACTGTTAAACGCCATGAGACTATTAGCTGAAGGCAATTTAGAGCATCACTAGTTTGTATTATATATTTTTGATGTTACAGCTTTGCACAACTTCATTTTTCTAAGTCACTGTGATCAAATGCCAGTGCTCTGTAAAAAATGGTGTAGAGTAAGAAATGAGAGTGACATTTTCTAATCCAATTCCAAGACATGAGAAGTCGTGCATTGCCCAGGAGATGCACACAATCCATTAGCAAATTATTTTGTTTAAGAGTAGAACAGAAAGATATTCTCTTTTAATAAAGCATGGTTTATCCCCAAACAGCAACTAACTTGTTAGAACATAAATAAATTGTTTAAGCTTAGCTAGTTAATCAAAAGAACTGTTCAATATTTCTTTTGGCCTAAGGGGACTACATAAAAATCACTGGACATTAAGGACATTGTGCATCAAATAAAGCTGAGAACTTTGGAGACGTACATTTTCTTTTCCAGCAAGAAGCCAAATCCTCAAACTTCCATGCTGATCTATAAAGAGGATTCTAAAAGTGAAGTGGAAATCATTAGTTTTCCTTTACAAAAATAAGAAATCAAAAGCAATATCATTCTGTAGGGAGAAATGCAGTAGTTGCCTCTTCCACAAAGACTCAAAAGATGAAGGGCTACTAATGCCCAAAATATCTCCACTGATAGCACTTGTTTGTTTATTGTTAACACTAGTGGGCCATGAAGAATGATGGCTTGAGTTCAAAAAATAATTTGTCCATATCTATGAATTTCTATGAACATTCCCACATTAGTACCACATTAAATCACATGTCCGACCAGATTTTCAGCTAACGTGCATAGTGTAAATTCAGACAGAGATCCTCAGGAGGCATGACCTGATGTTATAAATCAGTGGTGGTGAACCTATGGTAGGTGTGCCATGGTGGGCTCTCTGTATGATAGAAAGCTCCAAGACATTTGCTATCACTGTAATATAAACTCTCAGTTTATTTTCCTTCCACTCAGAGCCACCTTTGAGAGAGGAGAGTTCCCTTGCTGTGTTGGTTCATTTGTCATTTTGACACTATCGTCATCAATTTTTTCTAAATTTGAGATTAGAAGTTTACTAATGAGAATAATCCAGAAGAGATCTGGATGAGGAGGTGAAGTAAAAAATGTTGTCATTATTAGAAGACTGATGGGTGATGAAATGTTGCAGCCAGTCAGTTGCATCGGTTTCCACAGACATTCTACCTTGCACGAGTTCTGCAAAATGCCCAGCTATGGGGCCTTCACAGACATCTCCCTGGGTTCTAACAATACAGTGGTTGTGAACTTCACAGAGTTCTTCATAAGGTCTTACTTTGCAGTTGCTTTTTGGTGGCCTAATGTGTGAGGCTTTAGATTTCCTTACTATCTCTCCTTCAATGCCAGTATTCCAGGCTGAAGTGATTAGTTACTTTTATCTAAATTCTTCCTTCCAGATTTCCTTTTCCTAGCATCTTCAGCATTCCTTTAGCCAGTTTTTATTTAAAAATTTTTATTTTAGCAATGTAAATACTGGATCTGCTTCACTGACAAAATTTCATGGAAATCTGGAATTGGTCCTTTGATCTGAGTGGATATAAAGACAACAATGACCCCTTTGCTGGGGATAAGTAGAGGTCTCAGAATCTGTGACATGAAGTAGCTAAGTAGACATATAAATATGCACCGTGATCACCTGTAAGATGCTGAGAGAACACTGGGCCAAGGTAGTTGCTGTAATACAGAGTTATTGCAGGAATGAAGAGCATAAATTTGTGGCTGAACAGGTTATTTCTTAGAATGCTAGAGAACTCAGACTAAGAAAATGGTGACATTAGAGTTTTATATTCAAAGGTTGGGGTATAAGCAAAGAATCAGATAGATTTCATCATTGCCTTGAAATAAATATTTATCTTCTGTATCATAGTTTTATTTATTTATTTTTTTTGTACCAGGAATTGAACTTGACCTTGCACTTGCCAGGCAGGTGCTGTGACACTGAGCTATATCCCCAGCCCTGTACCATAGGTTCTTAATCATGCAGATGGTTGAATTATAACACATATCTAGTCTATAATTTTGCAAGGTATTGTATTTTAAATTTAGCATATTACTTGGGAAAGAGTGGGACCTTGAATAATGAGATGGGGACTTCTGGACATGATTGTATTTCAAATTCCTCTGAGCCTGTCTTTTCAGTAGAGACATCCTTCTTCCCTTGTCTGAGGAGGTTAACCTTCTCTCACTTGAAGAATTTGTGAAAAATTGTCCTGAGGTCTGATAGAAAAATGTCATGCTTCTCTGGCTCTTCTAGTTCTTACAGCTCTAACAGGACTCAAATACAAACCTGTACCCACAAGTCAGGAGATCTGAGTGAAGTATCGTAAACATCAGCAGTTGGGAAGCTTTGCCACTTTATATTCACAAAAATGCAAGAACTATGTATGGAAGTGAATCCTGTGTTAGAACAAAGTGGAGGGTCAGACTGACTTTCTCAATGTGATGAAACCAACTAGTGGCTCTAACAATTTGCTTGGTTGTATGACTGAATTCTGGACCCTAAAATTTTATACATTAAACAAAGATGAGAAGCCAGAATGTTCTTGGTGTTCTATACAGAAAGTATGAAAAACTTTTGGGAGATGAGAATCTGAAATGAATTTATTATCATATGCAAACTGCTCAACTAGTCTGAGCTAGAGTTCTAATTCTAGCTTTAGGAATCTAAGCTTGTTCTTCTAGTCTTTCTGTAGTTCATGTAGCTACTTAAAAAATTTAATAAATTATTTTTAATTCCTTTTAAATTTTCTTAAAATTTTATTTTAAAGAGAAAATAATACAAAATTTCATAACAAGATAATAGGAGAGCGACAATTGTTAATGCCTTGCATATTACCTATTGTTAAACTAGCTACATTTAGTTAATTTTTCCATGGGAAAGAATATTATTTGATGTTTTTCATGTACCACTCAATTCTATGCATAAAGGAGGGTTCATAATCCTCCATTATGTGATAAAATAGAAATTAAATAACTTGTTCCAGATCACATGCTTATAAATAAGCTTAAGAATTTAAATTTGCATATAGTTTCTGCAATTTATATTTATTAATTTTTACTTGTAATTGGTTATGAAAATGTTACATAGATGTATACAGTTGATAACAGTAGTGAGAATGACAATGTTTAATAGCATTTGTATACTGGTTTAGTGTTCTAGTTATTTTTACCCATTCATCTTCTGTATATCTGCAAATCATGAAAGATATTTATCTTGGGTTTATTAATAGTTACTATATTTTGTTCTCTGGAACTCAAATTACACAAATTTCTCAAAACCACTCATGCAAATATTTAGTTGAGCAGCATTTTTGTGCTGCTCAGGTTTTACTTGGAATCCTTTAAGCTGTGTTTATCTTTTATCTTTTATCTTTTCCCTCAAATATAATTCTTTTCTTAAACACAAACTGTAACTTTGCAAATAAACACATTTGAGAACACAGCTGCCTTTGTATAGCAGGAGGCACTAAAGAAGTGTTTAAAAAAATCCTACAACCAAACTTCTTGACAAAATAAACCCACAGATGTGCTTGTATTAAATCAGAAGCTGGTAACTTCATTCACAGCCATTTGGTTAGGATAAATGCATATTTTCAAGGTTTAAAATTCTATTTGTAAGTTTTGGTAGTAATGGTAGCCATTTATATAGTCACAAGCAAGGTAATAAATATAACCTTGGTAGTGAACACAAATTATAATCAAGAAATGATTCTCCTTCATTAATATTTGTGTTTACCTATCCAATATTGTGATGAACATTTCCAATACATAGCGTGTATGGAGATACAAAGGATGACCAAGGGGTGGTCAAAACAGATAGAGATTGTTTAAATTTAAAAAAAATTTAAAACTTCTTCCCTTGCACACAACTACCCCATCATTCTTGGTACCTTCTGAAGCAGTTCTGGAAATGCTGTTTTGTGAATGTTTTTTTGAGGTGTGTTTAAAAAAAATGATGAAAGTTGCTGCTGAGATCCTTCCAACAAAAAGGCAGACTTGTAAAAACATTAAGGTGTGTTCTCATTCATTTATCCACCTCATTCACTAGATCTGACACCATGTGCCTTCTGGCTCTTAAGCAAAGTCAAAATGACCATGAAAGGTAAACATTTTGAATTAATTCAGGACATGGAGACAGACAACAACACAACTAAAGACACTCAGGAGAAAGGACTTTTAGAACTACTTCAGGTGACAAGAAAAATGTGATATGTGTCCTCAAAGGAGGGGTAGTATTCTGAGGAGGATTAATGACAATATGTCCTTGAGTGTAATACATTTTTTAAAACATAAACATTCACCATAGTTTTCAGACTAGAATGTTCCCTTTAAAGCCCAACATAGAAAAACTATTATTCATATTAATAGTCATACTTATGATTATGTCAAAATATTAAATATACAGGTGATAAGGAAAAAAAGACCAGGATAAAAGTGCATTTACACATTCTACTAGGGTTGTTTGCTCTATCTTGGTTGAAATTGTGTCTGAGAAAACTCATAAAGTTGACTGAGCCACTACTTCACTTACCACTAAAATGCACTCTTAAAAATTTATAGACCACTACAGAGACTAGTAATTTTTCAGATTCATCATTCATTTGCTCTTATGTAAGCAAGGCACTGTGTCAACCATCTACAGTACTAAGCCAGGTTGAATGATTCACTACAACCCCAATGGCAGGAATTTAGACCCAAGTAAATATTCGCTCAGATTTGCTTTTCATATCTGACATTTATTTGGCTGAAGATATTTAGCAGTGTGTTATTAAGCAGGAAGGTAGGGCTGGCTAAGACTGGCTGGGAAAGCAGGCACACGGTGATTCCAGGACACACACGCGGAATAGTTTCCAAAGCCCAGCACATGGACTTCCGAGGAAAACTCCAGCAGGTTTTTGACAGAATGACCCGGATGTGAGGGCCGGTGGGTTGGGAGTCTAAAAAAAGAGACAATTGCTGTTATGCACTCTTCAGATAGCCCACTGTCACGCTGTAGGGTTTATTTTTATTTTTTATTTTTATTTTCGTACTTTTACTTGGCCCAAACTCGCTCTGTAGAGCCTGTTTATTCCTACCTTTGATGGACGTGAAACTTGGTCACCATTTATGTTTGCTTTGACCAGTTCTTTGTTCGATATAGAAAGAACCCAGCAACTACCTCCAGAAAGAGACTCCAAAGCAGTACAATTAAGATCCCTTTAAAGGCAGAAGTCAATTTCATACATTTTTTGGCTTTGATAGAATGTTATGGACCTGAACCGTGTGCTACCAATTGGTATACCTTTAGCTTCCTGAGAAGGTGAAACTCATATTAACTACTTACCGAAGCATGAGCAAGATGAGTACTTATTTTCTCCCAGAGTTTCAGTGATGATTGCAGGTAGATGACTCATATATTTATATTTTTATCTCTGGCCTCTCCCCTGGGCTTCTTATGCATATAACCAACAAGTAGAGTAGAAATCTCTTTGTTGAGTTGCATCTTATCTTCTTCCGGATAGATAATAGTGACTGAAGGGTGTATAGATTAAAAGGAGGGGAAATTTGATGGCAAAAAAGGAGAAGGGTTCTTTACATTTTATAATGTCTCACCTCATCTGTTCTTTAACGCATAATGAGTAGTGAAAGGGGATAAAATACTTTAGTGACTGTATTAGTTACTTTTCTTGTCGCTGAGACAAAATACCTGACAACCAAAATTGAAGGAGGATAGGCTTATTGTAGCTCACAGTTTGTAGAGGTTTCAGTCCATGTTGGGCTCCAAGGAAGGATGGCACGGCAGAGGGACGTCACAGAGGAGGAACAGTTTATGGTGGGCAGGAGGCAGCAAAGCAGCAAAGTTGTGAGGTAACAAGTGACCACAGCAGCCCTCTTTCTGCCCCTTTCTTTTGATCCAGGATACCTGTCCTTAGGGCAGGTAGCACTCACACCCAGGGAAGACCTTCCTGTTATCCACACCCAGCACTATACCAAGCCATCAGTGTACTAATTCAGTAATCACATGCCCTGGATTCCAGCATTAGACACATTAGATCCAGCCACCTCTGAAAAGCCCCACTTATGACCACATGAGACTTTGGGGTGACATATAAATATAAGCCATAACAGTGACAAATATGGAACAAGAGTATTTCTTCATTGAAAGCAAATCTGTGGATTAGAGATGCCACTTCTGTGGTTGTGGTTTGAAAGCCTCCAACCTGCAGCTTGCTGAGGGATATATATAAAACCTTGGATGGGATGTTTACAAAACCTTTGACGAAGGAGAGTATGGTTGTGCTTGCCTGTTACCCCTGTGGTTTGGGAATCCAAGTCAGAAATATCCCAAATTGAAGGTCAGCCTGGGCACCTTGTAAGACCTTGTCTCAAAATAAAAAATAAAAAAGCAGCAGGGGAAGTAGTTCAGTGCAAAGGTCTTGCATCCAATCTCCTGTTCTATCCGCCTACCTGAAAAAAAAAAACAAAAAAACCTTGTTGGGACAGGGAGTTGTTGCTCAGGGCACAACATGCCAGTGGAGAGGAGTGGAGATAGAATTAAACTAAATGTAGAAGAGAGAAGGGACAACAAATAATGTATTTGATTACTTTGTAATTTTAGCTGAATCACCACCTGCCCATGCCACAACCAAGGGCTAAGGGACTTGTGTATGTTGAAATCTATTTATTTTGCCTTTTAGTAAAATGTTGGGCGTGGGCATTCTGTATTCTACCACTGCCCTTTCCCCTTTTCTGCTGCCACTGTGTCTCCTAACACCATCATGTTTCTTTTTCTTCTCATGATTTTTGTTCAAATGATAAATATTTACGAATCTGAGAATTACGGTGGACACTATGGAACATGGAGGTATAAAAGTGGTATAAGGTGTGTAGTTCTCCTTTAATTGTATAATCTAATTTCAAGTGCCCAGTCATGTATTCACTCTCTCCACCTTCATCCAAGAAGCCTTTTGCACGAGGTACAGAAGAACAGCACATATCTACTCAGTGGAAGGAACAGATATGGTCAATTTTAGAAAGCAATTACAGAAGTGAAGTACTTACATATGAAGCTATTTTAATTATATCAACAGCTATAGAAACAATTGATAATAGCAATTGTGCTTGAGGAAACTGAAACCTCGAGAGATTAGGTAAGTTACTCCAGATTGAACACAGAGCTGGTGAGTGATGAAGGTAGGCTTCTAGCCCTTGTAGCAACTGTACAACTTGTGCCTCTGTCTACTGTGCCCTAGGAAATGTGCTGCAGACTACTATAATGACTGTCATCAATGGGAGAGAATTGAACATTTTAGCTCTTCATGCTTATTTTTTCCCCTCACATTCTTGCCAGGTGCTCTGTGATGATGTGCTTTTGCACTGAGTAAACATCTAACTGGGTACAATACAGTCACTATGGAGGAAAGAACACAGTGGTCCTTGGGATGGCAGTTTTCCTCTCAAAAGCAAAGCCCTAACTTGAGGGTAATGGATAGGATCATCTGTCAGAGCAAAGGTGACTCAAACATGTACAGGGAGGAGGACACTGATCAAATACTCTCAAGACTTTCAGGCAGTGTGACCAAGATGATGACAAACTATGCCTTCTTTGAGTAACATTCTAAATCTTATACTATTAAAAACAGATATATTAAGTGTGAAATGTTTTAATTCATTAGTGAAACATGCAATGCTGTCTTCATAAACTTCTCACATATAAGGACTTGTAGATGATTGTTTCTAGAAAGCCACTAAAAGTTAGTTACACTGTAACTCAGTTTCTCTGACATCATAGATTAATTTACAGGTGATTGGGACGTAAGGCACATTTTAGAAAAGGAGTTCTATATGTCAGGAGGTCTGAAAAGCCACAGAAATTTGTGCAAATTTCTATTTTCCACTTACTATATTTAGAAATATTTAAGCATAATGCATTCCATAGCCAAACAACTCTATTTTCTCCCAATAATCTGAAACGGAGGAGTTAAAAATGTAAAATATATCTAGAGGCAAAAAGGGATGATATTTTATTGCTGCAGAATTTATGAATCTATTAGGGAAACTCATTTTAATCTTTAGGTTTAGTATGTCCCTTTTATCAAGAATGAGACTTTCTTTGTATCTATGATAGAAAAATGACACCAATTTAGTTCTGTACTTTCCAGCCTCTGCTTGTCACATTTCTTGAATTATCACAGTTGTCCATCAATTGTGGAGAGGCAGAATAGGAAATTGTGCTGTGGGTTGGGTCCTGTTAAGATTATATATAGAGTTCTCTAAAATGTTTATAAGGAAATTGCTGCCTGTCTATCTCTCTTTTATAGGATTATGACTTCATTTTGTGTGTAGGCCTATGTGTGCATATGTGTGTGTCTATCTTTAATTTTTAGATAATATAAGCAGTTTTGTAGTCATGAAGACCTTTTAGGGCATCCTTGCTTTTAGAACTTTCATGATCTTGGAATTCAGTTTGTAGTCCTTGAGCTGAGCTAATTGTCTGAGGTCACAGAACTCTGAATTCTTTTGCATACACAAGTGGATATTCTGAATTATGCTCAGAATAATGGTTCAAAATAAGCAGTTAATTCAAGGTTTAAGAAATTAATATAATCTGCAATTTTAATGGTGCAAAGAAATTTAAAGGTCTCTTAGTTCAACACATTATTTTTGCAGATGAGAAAACAAAGGTCTAGAGAGTGATTAGATTTTGCTGAGGGTCACACAGCCATTAATGGCAGAGTTGGTGTCAGAGCAGAACAGGTCTTTTGCTTCAAAATACTTTTTCTTTTTTAAATTGTGATCTGTAAAGTCATAGTGAAATTTCAGTGCATCATATGACTAATAGCAGTGTATCCGCCATATAGCTTTGTCTATCATTTTATGGATGCTTGTTTTATTTTGTAAATACATGAAACAGATCAATAAACACTTTTGTATACTACTTTACTGATAATACTCTGCCTTGCCAATTTACTACTTTTATTAAAAGATGCATAACCAGTATCTAAATGTAGACTATGTGGCTTTGGTTTAATGTTGAAAGTAACACAGAGGTAGAATCATACTGTGTTCTTCTGGAACTCGATTTTATTGTTTGCCACTGTTTTCAAGATCTGAAAATGTCAACATGCAGTTTGATTGATTTATTTTTACATCATTCCATTTTGTGAACAAATTACATATTTATTCATTTTATCCATTGATGGGTATTTAGATTTTTAAAGTTTCTATTGCAAACCGTACAGCTAAATATTCTTTGTACATGACTCCATGTGCACAAGTGCAAGAATTTTTTAGCTATTTCTTAGAAATTGTAATACTTACACATTACACATTATTGCCAAATTCTTGTGCAAAGTGTTAAACAATGACAAACCAGGAGACAAGAAGTAGTGCATCACCATCATTTCGTAAACATTGTCCTTATTAATAATAAAGGTTACACATATATTGTAAATTTACTTTATGTTACTTATTTCTGAAATAGTAATTGGTAACCAACCACTCCAGAGTTCGTGGGCAATTATTTACATTGTAGGTCAACTAGCATGGCTTTGCTTTAGGCTGCAGGTCTGTGGATTCAGGTATGCTTCACATGTTTCTTATCTTCCTTGAGCCAATTGACCAGTTAGCAATACTTGCAACAAAGGCAGGAACACAAGACTGTAAGTTCTATTACTCAAGGGCATTTCTAGCCCATGTTTGTGACCCTTCTGCGTATGTTCCACTAACCAAAACTAGGCACTTCTCTGAGTCCAACAATCTTAAAATGACAAACATATGAGTTCATATAACTACCACAGAGGAGGGAAGATTTGTTACCAATTATTTAATGTAGCACTACATACTATTAGCCATCCTGGTTCCATTTTCCATAACTTGATGATTTATACTCTGCATTCACTTTTCTCTAGGGGTTACTTGTCTTCTGCTCAGTATGTTGTAAATACTCTTTATATAATGTATATTATATAATTAATTATAACTTAATTGCTTATATTTAGCTATTATAAATTTATAGCACACAGCCTGTAGCTTACATTTTCACTTCATTTGTAATGTTTTCTTGAACAGAGGTTTAAAATTTTATTGTAATTGAAATACTTATCCATCCTTTCCTATCTAGTTCAGGCTTATTTTTCTTGATCTAGAGAATTATGTCTATCCTTAGGTAATTAGCATATTTTGCAATGTTTTCTTTTAAAAATATTTAAGTCTAATTTTTATACTTAGGTCCATGATTTATTTGAAATTTTTGTGTACAAGTGATATAGAAATCCTATTTTTCTATATCCATAAATAATCGTTTCAACATATTAACTATCACTTCCTCACTTTTGTAATGCATTGCCTTTTTTATTTCATTTATATATAGTTAGGCAAATGAAAACACAGTCAGATAGATAGATACCTTACATCTTTTTCTGACTAATTATAAAACCCATCTTTAAGGCCACTTGTCTTAATCATTCCAGAATTATAATAAATCTTCATGTTTCATATGGTCATGTTAGCTTACTTCATGCTTCTTTGAAATTATGGTGGACATTCTTGACTCTTTGTTTTCTACACATTTGTTAACCTGAAAATTATCACAAAAAATCACTTGATTTTGATAAAACTGTGAACTCTTTATGATACTATTTATTTCCCATCATTAATTATAACTTTTCCCATAAGTCTTGCATCTATTTCATTTTATTTATTTCTAGATAGCTGTATTAGTTCTCTATTGCTTTTTAACAGTTACCACAAACTTAGAACCTTAAGGCAATGGGATTTTATTATCTCACAATTTTTGTGGGTCAGTGGTCAGGATATAACATAGCAGGATACTCCGGTTAGAGTCTCACTAAAGTCACCATTTTTAATATGTATCTATTAAGAGTGAATTCCACCAGCCCTAAGCCTATTCCTGATCAATGTCCACCTAACACTCACATTTTTTTCTATAAGACACATCACAACTTTCTTGCACTTAGAAACTCTGGACAGCATGTCACACCATCCTAGTGCAAAGAAGCAGGTGCATTTGAAACCGCAAAATCATCATTAAAATGCAAAGACATGATGCTAAATAGACCATGAAAAAGATACTTTTAACATGAAATCTGGATCGCAAGCTGGAGTATTCCTCTTCATGACCCCAGGTAGAAATGTGCATATTGGGTGAACTAAAAAAATTACTTTTTCTCATTTATACATGTTTGCAAATGACTACGGACATGCCATAAGAATTGATTTTGTGCACACAAGTGAATTTTTGTGAGTATGCATACTCACACGCATAGTATCATGAGTAAGGGGTGTGAACAGTATTGACTGCCAATCAGATATAGTGATTTAAAGACTAATAAAATGTCAAGCAGAGTTATGTAGAGATTGAAAGTATGCTAGGCATTCATGCCCTTGGCAGCATATCGTATGTGACATAATTTGATAAGGGGTTTGGATTTTGAACCAGATGCTTATGGTATTTGTTTTCTTCAGTGCTCATTTTCCCACTCAAAAAGTGAGAGTAAATGTATAGTGTAGTAATTTTTTCTGATTTTGCAAGCAAAAAGTATTCAAAGTCTCATTTTGGCTTACAGAAGTAAACTCTTTCGTTTGTAACCAAACTGTAATCCAACATTTCCTTAAACGATAGTGTCAAATGCTTATTTTCTTAATGCATACCTGTGGATATGATTTGTTTCACATATTAATCTAGTATTCATCAAGTTTTCTACATTCTAAAATTTTCCTAACATTTTTACCTATAAATTATCTTAGGCATCTTATTTTAATACCATATCTAAAAAAAAAAAAACTATGTCTGAAAGAAACAAAGCACCATTCGGGAACTCAAATCATTAAAAAAGATAAAATTAATAGTTAAATTATATGCGTCTTTAGAACAAAAGATACTTTAGATGGTGTTACAGTTGATTGATATAAATATTAGAATAATATATAATCTCTATCTGCTGCCACTATTACAGATAATAATAAAAGTGAGACAACTTCCTAATTTTATGAGGTTAGATCCTTAATGCTTAAAAAAGAAAAATAGTACAAGGGAAGCATATCATTTGTTAGTCTCACTCATGATCATAATTGTAAACTCCTTCATCTAAATGTTAACACACAGAAATTGGTACTGAATTTTTAAAAAAATGTTTCACCATCAAGGAAAATGAGTATGGTTAAGTTAGAATATGTCTGAAGACAATTTTCTACATTGTCATATAAAAGAAGAAGAAACTGTTTGGCCACCTTATTTGAAAGTAAAGCATTATTTGATATAATTCAGCGTCATTTAAGAGAAAAGCAATTAAAGAAAATAATTTTGGACATGAAGGAATTTTTGTTTGATGTGTTGATAAACGTGTCTACCAACTTTGTAGGGCACCATTAAGTAGAATGCTAAAGACATTTTACGAGGATATAACTAAGAGAAAACAAGGAGTGGTCAGATAAGAAGAAGAAAAACTTGCAATAGAAACATTAAAAATATTAAATGTTGCAGGGTCCCCAAAAAAGAAAACTAAAGAGTATCCATAGAATTCTGAGTTCACAGACTCTTAGTGTTAATGTATGTGATTGACCTGATCTAGAGATATTCATGAATGTGAAATCAGACTCATAGATAGGAAGGATACTGTAATGAAAAGAAAATACTGGGAACAAATAAAATTAAGAGAAAGATGTGGGATCCCTTATCTCCTTTTCTTGTTTCATTACTCCTTATGTAATTTGAATTACAGTCAGACTGAAATCTTCCTCCTTAATTAAATTACATATAGCTATTATAAATCTCATTATTTTTTCACTTCTTTTTTCTCCAATCAGAATTTATCGGTACATTTTAGTATCGGTACATATAGTGATCACACTCATCACAGAGAATTTGTATTTACACATGACATCACTTGCTACTTTTTTCACCCATTGCTGCACCCTCTCTTCATCCTCTCTTCACTTCCCTATTTGCAAAAGCTTTGTTTCCATTTTTTCCTTCTTGTCCATTTTTTTACTTTTCCCTTCTTTCCTTTCCCCAACCTCTTCCCTAGACCCCTTTCCCATTGAAACATTTTCTCCCTTTTTCATAATACCTATTACACATTTTGGCCCTTATTTACACTTTCAGTTTCTCACGCCAGAGAAGCAATGTGATATTTACAAATGTGTGTCTGATTTATTTCACTTAAGCATATGGTCTCAAAGTGCATCCGTTTGCCTAGAAATGTCTCAAGTTTATCCTTCTGCAGAGTAGTACTACATTGTACTAAAAAAAAACCTTTTCCTTACCCATTCACCAGTCGATGGGCATTTGTGCTGTTTCCAAGATTTAGCTATTACAAACTGTGTTACTATAAACATGGATGTGCATATATTGCTATGGTATGACGCTTTTAATTCTTTGGGTAGACACCAAGAAGGAGAATAGTTGAGTCAAATGAAGCCTCTAATCCTACTGTTTTGAGAAGTCGGCACACTGATTTTCACAGGAGTTGCACCAGTCTACACTCCCACCAACAGCGGAGAAGCATTCCTTTTTCTGCAGAGTCCCACCAGTATTTGTTATTGGTTAATTTCTTGATAATATCTATTTTTTCTGGAGTGAGATGGAGCATCAGAATTGTTTTAATTTGCATCTCTTGAAAGACCAGTGATGTTGAACATTTTTTCATGTATTTATTTGCTATTTGTACTTCATTATCTGAGAAGTGTGATTTGTCTCAGATGTTCATTTTGAGGCTGGGTCTTTAAAATGGGGGGGAATCTGATTTTTGAGTTAATTATATATTCTAGATAGTAATACTTTGCCTGAGGAACAGCTGGCAAATATTTTTTTTACCACACTGTGGGTTATTGCTCCATTCTGCTGGTGATTTCTTTTTTGCTGTGCAAAAGCTTTCTGATAAGTTAGGATTCCAGTTGTTGATATTTTTGTGATAGTTCTTGCACAATTGTCATTTTGTTCAAGAAGTATGTGCCTACATCAGAGTCTCCAAGAGTTCTACCTTTTCTATCTTCCAGCAGATTGAATATTTCTATTTAAATATTTAGATATTTAATCCATTTCAATTTTAATTTAATGCATGGTTTAGGCTTAATATTCAGTATGTGGAAAACCAGTTTTTCAGCACCATTTATTAAAGACCCTATCTTTCTTCCAGTAAATGTATTTGACACCTTTATTAAAGATAAGTTGGTCAAGTATGCCTAGAGTTGTTTCTGTATCTTCTAATCTGTTCCATTGATCCTCAGGTCTATTTTTCTGCCAGTACCATGCTGTTTTTATCAAAGTAGCTTTGTAGTATAATTTCAAGTCTGGGTTTGTGATGCCCCATGACTTACCATTGTTGCTCAGAATTGCCTGTGCTATTCTAGATCTCTTCTGGTTCCAAATGAATTTTAGGATTGTTTTCTCTAATACTGTGAGATATGCTGTTGAAATTCTGATTAGAATTGCATTAAATCTGTATAACAATTCTGTAAGTCTGGCCTTTTCCACTGTTTGATTCTTCTTACCCAACAGCAAGGGATATCTTTCTATTCTCTAACACTTTCTTCAATGTCTTTTTTTCAGAGTACCATAGTTTTCATTGTGGAGGTCTTTTACTTCTTTCTATGTGCTTCACTTACCTGAATGTCACTTCCTTTTCCCATGTGTGGGAAGTTTTCTGATATTATTTCTTTAAATAGACTTTTAATGTCATTTGTGTTGCCTCTGTTTTTTCACTCACACCTTTTATTCTTAAATTATGTTTCTTTGGGTTGTCTTGCAGCCGTTGAATTGTTACTTCCAGGTCCTTTGTTATTTTTAAGAGATCTTTCCTTTCACATCAATCTGGATTGGAAGATGTTTTCTTTTAGGGCTTGAAATATTTTATTTTAAACTCTCTTTGATTTGAAGGTTTATGTTGAGAAGGCAGCTGTGATTTTGATGGGCTTTCCTTTATAGAGGATTTTGTTCTTTTCTTTTAATGTTTCATTCTTGTGATGAATTTCTATGATCTTGACTATTACATGTCTTGCTAAGGGCTTTTTTTTTATCATGGCCAACTGGAGTTCTGTATGCCTCAATTACCTGTATGTTAATTTTTTTCCCTGCCAGGGAAGTTTTCTGCCATGACATCTGTGAACAGGATTTTTATGTCATTTATTCTATCTCCTACTTTTTCACTGACACCAATCAGTCTTGTTATTCTTATTTGCACCATCTAGAAGGTGCTGGATTGATTTCTTGTGGTTCTTTGCTAGTTTTAAAAAAATCTTTCTTTTCATGATCACTAACTAAAAGCCTATCTTCTATGTCTGAAATTCTGTTCTCAAATTGGTTTATTCTGCTGCAGATACTTTCAGTGAAATTTTTGGTTTGCTTGATATCTGTTTGAATCTGTTTTATGGATTCCGTTTCTTTCCTATGTTGATCATTCATGGTTTCCATCAGTTTCTTTTTCTTTTTCTTTTTTTGGTTTTCATCATTTTCTTAAGCTCCTCTATTTTTTTAAAAATCTATATCTGCTCTAAAGTCACTAAAAATAGTTTTTCATTGTGATCACCATCTCTGTAGTTATCTGAGAAATTATTTCTGATTTGATTTTTTCTAGAGTCTTATTGATTTTTTTTGTTGCTACCAATTCAGAGAGGTCAGATGGGTGACTTTCAGTTGTTCCATGTATTGCCCCCTGAATTTGCCTTTGGTGAGCAAGATGTCTGAGTTTGTATCTGGTTTAAGTGTTTTATCATTTTCTATTTTTTTTTAGTTTAACTTCTGGGTGGATGCTTTCTAATTGCCTGTGGTGAGTAGACTTATGCTAGTATTTAAATTCCCTAGGAAATGATTACTTCTCAGAGGTGTCTTCCAGGTGTAGCTGCCACTTGGGTTTTGAGTCTGTTGCACGATGGTACCTCTTCAATTCACTGGGAATTTGAAGTTGCTAGGTAGTTGACTCAGCTCCTGATTCTTTGGCACTTGCCCATATTATTTTCTATGAACCTTAGGCAATCACAGCCTTGGTGTACCAGGAAGAACATCTGGTTAGAACAATTACGTCTCTTTGGCAAAAGTAGTACACTCAGCAATAACAATAGTATCAAACACAGCCTAGAAAAATGACATATACCATTAATTTGCCACTTTTAACTGTATGAAATAGGTTTGTGATTATGTAACAAATTCTAAAACAAACCAGAAAATTGTGTATAGTAAATAAGCCTTCAATTTGACAATTGAAGGGGAGAAGATTTTAAAGGGGTTAGGTGAAAAATAGACATATAGAAGAAGAGGAAAATATTAGAAGCAAAGCTGGAGGACTAAGGAGTATCTCACAAACTTTGGGAAACTGATGCAGAAGACAGGAGGGAAAAAGAGAAGGAAAAAATAAGAGGAAGAACAGAACAGAACAACAACCACAAAAAACTGGAAACCATGTTCATGTTCATATAAAAAAAAGATCAAAAATTGAAGAAGAAAAAAATCAACCAACCAACCAAACAAACAAAAATAAAACCCCCAAACAACCAAGAAGAGAGAAACACAGAGAGTTCTCTTTGAAGTTTGTATTTCCTGTCACTGTTAGACAATATGTGGAGACACAGTGCAGATCCATGTTGATTTATCCCAGCAAGCCAGCAGAAATTTAAAGGGGGTAGTGGATAATCTCAGCAAATGACTTTATTTCTCATGTAGTTTAGACTGGTTTCTGGTTTTGAGGCTGGAATCAGATCTGTTTGGCCTGCAGCAGGTGGCAGACCGTGTGAGGGTTTGAACTCAGGTGGGAGCTGCTAGATGGAGCCAGCAGTTGTTTTGAGTTCTGAGTTCAGTTAGTCCCTCTCCAAGATGGCTGCTGGCCAGTTGCCGTCTCCCATGAGATGGCCAAATCAGTGCACTCACCAGTAAGTGAGTTCCTGGTGTCTGCTGTTCTGTTACAGTGCTGTGTTTCTCCAAGGAGGCCTCTGGGGTTTGCAGCAGTTACTCTGTGTCCATAGGTTTGAACTGCTCTTCCCATGCTGTGAGTCCTGACTCATGGAGAAGGTGCCACTTGCCAGTTCCTTCTTCTTCATTGAATTTTCTCTATGTACTCTTCCTGTGGGCTTCAGTTCTTGCTTTGGGTCCTTCCTGAACCCAGGGGGTCCACTTCCCTCCTTTTCTTCACATTGCTGTATTCCAGTATCTGGACACTAAATCTCAGAGATGCTGCTTTTCTGCTGCTTGCCCCTCCACCATCTTCCTGGAAGTCCCACTCTTTGGTCTTTGTAATTGCTCTAAATGTAGAATATTCCTCTATGGTCACTCTCTCTGTCTTGCTGTTCCCAAGCCCTGCATGTCACAAGGAAATTCCCTTGTCACTACATTTTCTCACTTCTAATATAGTTTTTCATAGTTTTATATAAAATTTATTTAATATAGACTCTGTGCAGAACCATGTGTGAATTTTTCAACATAGATCACATTTCTTTGATGGAAGAAAGCATTAATTTTATATTTTTTCTGTCTCAAAGTACTTGATATGATTTGAGTACTCACCAAGTACTTTAATAAATACCTAGAGATTTACTGATATTTTGGGGTTATACATTTGAATATCAATGTAGAGATGGAAAGAACTTAGGAAAAGGTAAGACAAAAATGGGACAAAAGTAGGAAGGAGGGAGGGAGGGGGAGAGAAGAGAGGGAGAGGGAAGAGAGAAAGGGCAGAGGGGGGAGAAGAGAGAGAGAGAGAGAGAGAGAGAGGCCACATATGTGAAAGAATGAAATCACCATTACCATCATCTTTGTAAGGAAATTTTTGAAGACTAAGGGAAATTGGAAAATGTATTTTGTGATAAGTCAGTATTTTACGTAACATTGCATCATGAATTTTTGTGCATATGTTTTAGTCACTTCCTCACTGCTGAGACATGACACACCTGCAATTTAAGGAAGGAGAGATTTATCTCAGCTCAGTTTGTAGAGGTTTCAGTACATGGTAAGCTAGCTCCAAGGCAGGACAGCATGGCAAAGGGGCAAGGAAGAGGAGAGTTGTTCAAGGTAAGGCAAACAGGAAGCAGAGGAAGTCAAGAAAGAAGCTTGAAAGGAAGGTACAAACTTCTGGACCACAGCGACCTGCCTCTTGTGTCCAGGGGCGCCTTCTTAAAACACATTTAGCTATAAACATATCTGTGAACTAATCCACTAATGAGTATAGCACACCCATGTTCCAATTACCTTCCACAGGTCCCACCAGTGATTTCAAGAGGCTTTAAGAGGACATTTAGATATATGCCCTAACAGCATAGTTTCATGCTATTGCTTATTTTTGAAACTTCATACATGTTTATGCCAACCATTTGGAATAAAACTATGTGATTACATGTAAAAGGAAATCAAGAAGTTGATTAATATTATTTTAATATTTTAAATTGCATTCTATATGCATTATCAAATGTTTGGAAAAGTTAATTAAAGTAATGTATCTTCTTATTCAAAGATAGCTGCTATTGATATGTGGTACACAAATAACAGTAGTGTTTATATCACTCTTTACCTTGCCTTTCTTGCACAATTTTATGTTGGGAACATAGTTCTAAATCATCAAAATATTCTTATTAACATATTTTTAGTGATCTCATCATTATAGCAATTTGCCTACACTTTTATGGTCAAAGAGGTAGGTTATCAAGCATGTAGAATTAATGTAAAATAAATTTATTTTGTTGTGAAAACTAATTGGTAAAAGTTGTGTGGGAGTTTCCTTATTACAGTAGAAGACTAAGTGGTTTTGTACTTTTTTTGCCCAGAAAAAAAGTAGAAAATCTAGAAAAATATTGAGAAAAAATTTTCTAACACATCAAGTTACTGCCCCAGGAGTGAATGTTTGCCAAATTAAAGTCTGGGTGGTGAAAAAATCAAGAGAGATGAACTCAGAATATATTTTTCTGACTTTTCTGTCAAGACATTAAACATAAAAAGTGATAAAGAAGTTATGAGAGTTTAAATCAACACAGTTCCTCACTGAATGAAGAAGATCTGCCTTGGGTGGCCAACCATTATAGACAAAAGCAGATCTTCTAAAGCAGCAGTGCCCAAGTGGGGAGCCCTAGTGCCAATGCCTCACGGTGGAGAAAAAAATGTGATAATCATCAAAGACCTTATAGCTTTTGATAGAGATAGACACAACCCACTAATCATGTCTTGGCAAATATTGCATGGTTCCACCTGACACCAACAGACTGGGAACACAATTGTCCCACGCTAAGACCCAGGTAGGAGGACAAAAATGTTTTTAAAGCATTTAATTTGCCAAAATCAGCAGTGTGGATTCCTAATTTTTTCAAGTGTTTTAAGATTACAGCTTTTAAAAGATTAATTCTTTCTGTTGGTGATGGTAGGGCCATCTTGCAAATGGGTACCTTCAAAAGAATACTAGTTGAAAATGAAATGTGGTTCACCTCAAAGTGAAATAAAATCACCCTATTTGGTAGTGAATATTTACTTCTAATTTCTTACTCTGCTACATGCCATTCTGCATGAGTGGTGTTTCTGAAGTGCAAATAAGTGTTATCTCAAATGTTTTGAAGAACAAAGTGTGCTACTAATATTTTGTGAAAAATAATATTTGCACAAACTGATAAGAACATGATGTCTGCTATTTATATTAATTCGTTCCTTTCTTTGTCATATCATTTTTAAACTAATCTTCCCATGTATCTCAGTAATATTGTGTTTCTCTACCAAAATTCCTGAGAGAGTATTCTGAGGTACTTTTGAGGATGGAGCACCAGCAGCCCAATCTCTTCAGTACTGTTACAATAGCAATTAAATTTCAAAATGAACTTTTGATGGAACATTTTTTCAAGTCACTGCATCATGTTTAACAATATTTGTTGCCACTGCTCAGAATGCCTTTTGAAACTTTTTTCATCATTGACTTCTACTTTTCTTTCCAGATTCACTTTTTTCTCTTTTTTCTTCTTTCTTTTTTATTTTAAAGAGGAAAAAAAGCACAGAAAAATTAAAAAGCAAACAAGCAAACAAACAACAGAATCCAAGCAATGATAACAACAACAAAAAAACAGTGATACAGAATTTCGAAATAAGATGATAGAAATTGAACAATGGTTGTTATGTCACATATTGTTATCTTCAAAATAGTTGTTCATGTACCAGATACAGGCATGCAAAACTGATCAAACAATATGATTTCCCTTTGAGCAGTTTCTTTCCCTTTCACTATATCTATTGTAACTTTTAGATCTTATTTACTTTCAGTTTCTTATACTAGTGAGACAAGATGGTGTTTACACATGTGAGTCTGATTTATTTTACTTGTGAGTATGATCTCTAGTTGTATCCATTTACCTATAAAAACCTCCAGTTTATCCTTCTTTATAGCTAAGTAGTAAAAATACCACATCTTATTTTTATCCATTCCTCAGTTGATGGGCATTTGGGTTATTTTCAAGATCTAGCTATTACAAATTGTGCAGCTCTAAACATGGGTGCACATATATCACTGTGGTATGATTTCAGTTCTTCCAGAAGGGGAACAACTGAGTCAAATGGAACCTCTAATCCTAGTTTTCTGACCAATCTCCACACTGATTTCCACAGTGGTTTTACCACTTTGCACTCCCACAATGTAGAAGGGTTCTTTTTCTCCCACAGTCTCTCCAGCATTTGTTTTATGTTGATTTTTTGATGTCAGCCACTTTCCAGAATGAGATGATATCTCAATATTATTTTAATTTGCATTTCTTGAATGATCAAAGATGTCGATCATTTTTTCATGTATTTATTTGTCATTTGAATTTCTTCACCTGAGAATCATGTATTCATCTCAGGTGCCCATTTTTGGATTGGGGCTTTGAACTTTGGGGGCCTGATTTTTTTCAATTTTTCCTATGTTCTACATGGAAGTAATTTGTTAGAGTGACATTTGGCAAAAAAATCTTTTCCCAATCTGTGGGTTTCCTTTTTCACTCTGTTGATTTCTTTGAATGTGCAAAAACTTTTGAATAAGATGAGATCCCATTTATTAATTGGGATTGCATTAAATCTCCTTTGGTAGTATGGACATTTTCATAATGTTGGTTCTTCATATCCATGAGCAAGGGATATCTTTCCATTTACTGAATTCCTTTTCAATTTCTTTTTTTCAGAGTACTGTAGTTTTCAATATATAGATCCTTTACTTCCTTTGTTAGATTGATTCCTAAGTATTTCATTTTTTCGGGTGTTATTGTGAAGGATGTGGTTTCCCTAATTTCTCTCTCAGTGAGTTTGTTGTTTGTATATATGAATGCTGTTGACTTTTGAGTGTTGATTTTGTATCCAGCTACTCCACTGCATTTGGTTATTTAAGTCTAGAAATCTGTTGGTGCAGTTTTTGGGATCTTCTATATAGAGTATCATGTCATTTGCAAATAATGATAATTTAACTTCTTCTTTTCTTATCCTAATTACTTTTAGTTCTCTTCTTTGTCTAATTGCTCTGGCTAATATTTCCAGAACTATATTGAATAGAAGTGGTGATAGTGGACATCCTTGTCTTGTTTCTCATTTTAAAGTGAAAGTTCTCAGTTTTTGTCCATTCAGTATTGTATTGGCTGTTCGTATGTCATAAATGACTTTTAATCAGATTGAGGTAAAGACCATCTACTCTGATTTTCTCTAGGGTTTTTACCATAAATGAGTGTTGGATTTTATCAAAAGCTTTTTCTGCATATATTGAGATGATTATGTGATTTTTGTCTTTGGTTCTGTTGATACGATGTGTTACATTTATTGATTGTGCAAATATTGAACCATCCTGCATTCCTGGGATGAATCCCACCTGGTCATGGTGTGTAATCTTCTTGATGATTTGTTGCATTGTGTTTGCTAGTATGTCACTGAGAATTTTCGCATCTATGTTCATTAGGGAGATTGGCATGTACTTCTTATTTTGCTTGGGTGTTTCTCTGATTTTGGCATCAGGGTAATACTTAACTCCATGAAAGAATTAGGGAGAACTGCTTCACTTTCAATTTCATTAAAGTGTTTGCGGAGTATTGGTATTAAATCTTCTCTAAATTTCTTGTAGAATTCAGCTCTGAATTCATTAGAACCTGGGCTTTTCGTTATTGGTAAGTTTTTAATTATCATTTCAATTTCATTTACTGATACTGGATTATTCAGGATTTTTATATTTTCTTGATCCAGTTTTGTCATTCATATATTTCTAAGAATCTGTCCATTTCTTCTGTGTTTTCTGTCTTATGAAAGTATATATTTTCAAAATGGGTATTTATGATCTGTAGTGATTTTACCATTTTCATTTCTTATTGCATGAATTTGAGCTTTTTCCTTCCCCTTTCTGTTAAGGTTGGATAGGGGTTTATCCATTTTATTTATTCTTTCAAAGTACCAACGCTTCAATTCATTAGTTATTTGTATTGTTTTCTTAGTCTCAATTGCATTAACTTTTGCTCTAAACTTTACAATTTTCTTCCTCCTTTGGGTTTTGGGCTTGGCTTACTCTTGTTTTTCTAGAAGTTTGAGTTGCAGCGTTAGGTTATTTGTGTTCATTCCATTTTCCTGATGCGAGAATTTACCACAGTAAATTTCCTTCTGAGGACTGCTTTCACTGTGTCCCACAAGTTTCATTAAGTTGTATTTACATTTTCATTCAATTGTAGATATTATATAATTTCTTCGGTGACCCATTGGTTGTTTAGGAGAGTGCTATTTAATTTCCATGTGTTTATGGAGTTTTTTTTGTTTTCTTTTGTCATTAATTTCCAATTTTATTGCACTATGATCATATAATATTCTTGGGATAACTTCAATTCCTTTGCATTTACTTAAGCATGTTCTGTAGAGTAGAAAATGGTCTATTTTAGAGAATGACCCATGCGCAGCTAAGAAGACTGTTTATTCTGATGTTGTTGGGTAGAACATTCTATACCTATCTACCAAGTATATTTGTTCGCAAGTTTGGTTCGGTTCTGTTGTTTTCTTGTTGATTTTTTGTCTAGTTGATCTATTTCTTTTTGACAAAGGTACGTTGAGTTCTCCTGTTATAATTCTGCTATTGCTTATTTGATTTTTCATGCCTATGAATATTTGTCTGATATAGTTGAGTGCTTCCATGTTTGGTGCATAGACATTTACGATTGTTATCTCTTCCTCTTGAAGTTTCCCCCTGACGTGTATGTGGTGACCTTCTTTATCTCTTTTGATAATTCTTGGTTTGAAGTTTACATTATCTACAAAAAGAATAGCTACCAGTCCTCTTTTCTGGGTTCCTGTCACATGGAGTATTGTTTTCCATCCTTTGACTTTCAGTTTACAAATTTCCTTTTGTGTTAAATGCGTTTCTTGTATACAGTATATTTAATCCAATCTGCCAGTCTATTTCTTTTGATTGGTGAATTGAGTCCATATATATTGATGGTTATAACTGATATGTATTGACTTATCTTTTCATGTTATCTTCCTGTTGTTGGTTCTCTTCTTTTTCTCTATTCTGCTTTGGCGCAACCTTTGAACTCTTCCTTCATTTGTGGAAGGTGAACTGCATTTCGTATATCTGCAGTGGGTGAAACACTTGGTTCCCTTATTTTTTCACATCCCTCTCTATCTGGATCAGTGTTAAAATCACATTTGCCTCATCTATTTCCTCCTCTAAGTAACTCTTCTCACAGACATTGTAGCTGGCATCTGACATCTTGAAAACAGCCATGGAGACAAAGCCAAACGCTGAGGCACTCTGAGACATTCACCTTTTCCTCCAGATTCAATTTAGTAATTATCTGGGACAAAGAGCCTTCTCTTAGTACCAGACAGGGTCAATTGTCCTGTCTTTCTCCTTACAAGATGGTTGGAGAGCTTATTCAAAGCTTGAACAGGAATTCACAGGAAATCCTGTGAATGTATTAAAATTATCCAGTTATATGTCTGCTTCTCTCACTTGCATGTAAACTTTTTCAACCTAATTTGTTTTTCCTCCCTAGTACTAACATCACATCTAACACATAGAATGTACTTGAAATGTTCACTGGATCAAAATGCAAAACTAGAAAGTGAAAAATGAACAAGGACCCTGTAATGGTTGATTTTGTCAATGTAAGAAATTCAGTTAAGAGAAGCTCAACTAAATTGCTTCAGCAATTCTACATCCTAGGGCAGTTCCTCACCCGAAAGAGGACCCAAACTAGGGCAGGAAGCTCAGCAATTCTACACCCTAGGGCAGCTCCTTAGCTGAATGGCATAAAGGGAAAATGAGGAAGGATTGGCTTCTGTTCTTTGGAGGTGCTCCAGTCTTTACTTTCAGGTAGGATGTCATCTGTTGGCTGCAGACCCTTCAGCCTCCTGATACAGACTTGCATGGACACTGCAATGAGATCCAGACCTTGAACTGAAACCTTTGGTCTCCAGTGTGCAGACACCCTCTGCACACTTCCTCATCCAACTCTGTAGGTGACCATCATAAGCCAATCTTGTAATTTCTTATACATTTGTGTATCTGGTGTTATATTTGTTTCTTTGGTAAAACACTGACAGATACAGTCCCACTTAATCAAGTGTTTAGGATATGACATACAACGTATAGGAAAAAATAAAGATAGAAACTTGACTAAATATAGCTTTGAGTTTGCAAATAATTATTTTAAGTGATTTAGAAGGTTTAGATTTGATATGGTGTGATGACCTGGGCACAGAAAACTCAATTTAAAATGTCCACACTTCCTTTGTCTCAGACTGACTTCACATACCAGAAGAAAGTTCAGTGGTTGCTATTTAGGGACCAGATGACTGAGTAGAGCCAGTGATATATGGAAAGCTGTATCTTTGTGAAATAATTGATTAAGTATGAAGGCTAAACAGAAGTAAAACAAAAATGCTTGTGTTTTCTTCTGATATCTCATTATTTGAACATACCAATTCTTATTTTTTAAAGTCACATTTTCATTAGGGCCTTTTTTGTCTACATTTGTGATATCATTCTTATGTACAAATAAGGAAGGAAAATGTTGAAAAAAGCCATGAGTTATGTTTTTGATATGTAAGATTTTGGTGATTTTATTAACATTTTTATTTATTAACTATAGAGAATACTGACTTACAAATGAATAACGTAGCTATTCCTTCTATTTTTAATGTTGGCTCCTTTATGATTCGGATGGTCTTTGTCATGTGCCAGTTCTCATACACGCATGGAGCTAATGAATGCTGAGTCATCAGGATGTGTCTGGTATATTAGGTTAGAGAATTATTTATCCGTCCTCTTCAAAGAAGCAATGGGACTGTTTCCTTTTGGTTTCCTAGTTCATAACTAATTATTTTAACTGAACTAGTGTCAGATTTGGACTGGTATTTGTTTACCTAAGTGGGAACATGATGATGGATGTGAGCACCCATACTTTGGAGACCCCATTCCATCTATGTTAGTAATGGGCTTTATATATACACCATGGCTAGATGGCATCACAATTCTGTTAATTTAAGGTTTACTGAGAACTTCCTTCCTGTTTCTTCTATGAATTCTTGATAAGAGTTGAGTTCTCAAAGTGGTTAGTTTATATAGCTCCTTGTCACTATAATAAAATCTAAATGTATACTTTAAAAAGAGTATCTATGACTTTCCTTAGACAAATATTTTTAGTCAGTAGCCAAGTACTTAAGGTTATAGAGTTGACAAAAGCCTACAACTCATGACCTTCTTATAGGTCAGAAAGGCCTATATTTTGACAGTGTTATGTGGGCCAACATATCACTGAACCTTATATTTTGAAAGTTAAGAAACCTTTCAGTTTTATCATCATGTAAAACATAATCCTACTTCTAGAAGTGGATTGCAAGAGGACCCAGCATGCAGAGGCATGAACTTTTGTCAAAACAGTATTTCTGAATATGCTTTAATAATTTGTTAAAATATTTGATAGAGTTTGTAGAGTTCTATGCTATGTGACTGATGACTTGACACTGGAAAGCTTCACAAGCAGTTGTAGTTACAATGGAGAAAGAAAAGCCTCAGTAATGTCCTTACATGGGTCCTCATGAACACAGAGCATATGTGTGTGCTCATAAGTCACCTGGAAAATGGTATCCCTAAGCAGCCAAGCATGATGGATTACTTTTTATATTTGTTGTTCTTACTGAACTGAATTTGCAAAAGGTCTTCTGAGGCCAGTAATTTCAAATATGCTCTAAGATATGATTATTTTTAAGCCTTTTTTGGAGTTCAGTATTTGTTAAAATTTTTTTTAGTATAAGTTTGCAATTGATATTAAATACATTCATCATGGGGAGCTGGTATACATCAGCTCTTGATTTTTTTTACTTTCCCTTCTCCTACCATCTCCAAATTCCCTTCTCTTCTCATTGCTCTAATCATCTGTCTTTTATTCTGCTGTTTAATTTATTTATTCTTTTGGATTCACATGTAAAGGAAACCATGAAGTATTTATTCTTCTATTTCTGATTTATTTTACTTAGATTACAGAATCAAGGTATATCCATTTTCCTAAAAGATATTCAAATTTTTTTATGATTGAGAGGAACTCCATTGTGAATATATACCATATTTCTTTATCCATTTATCTGTTGTTGGGTACAATGTCTGCTTCCAAGACTTAACTATTATGCATTCTGTAGCTATAAAATATGAAATTAATGTGTCACTATAAACAATGTCTTTAACTGTTACTCTGGAGTTAAGTATTTATATTTAAGACTTTTGTAAAATAAAGTAAATAAGATAAAATTATCATGGATTGTTTTATAATGTACTTGATCTAATCTTGCCAATAGAACTTGAAGAGAAGGTGCTATTCCAGCAACCCATAGTATTTTAATTGAAAGGAATACAAATTTTGAAAAGTATAAAATAGTAAAATGAATTTTCTTAGTCTGGAAGCTCCTTTCTTTTCTTGAACATCAAACTGCTCGTTCTTCAATTAAGCTTAGGTGTCTTGAGTTTCGTAACATGTATACATTTTTTATTAGTGATCTAACACCCATTTTTTGTTTTAAAATAATAGTCTAAAATAATCAGAAGACTTGGAAATGACAGATGACAAATTATACAAAACACTTAAGTATAGTTAATAAAATAACGTATTTTAGTTTGAATTTGACATGATGCAGAGTATCCAATGAGTTTACCCAAAGCAGAGTTACAATTTAAGTCATTCTGGTAAGATAATTGAGAAGAGAGAGAGAACGTAAGGACTAAGCAGGAACGAGAACTATACAATTTCCTTTAATCCTTATTAACTATTTTAGACATAAAAATTGATAGACAATTAGATCAACACATGCACATCACCCAGATTTAGCATAACCTAACATCTTGCCATGTCTGAGTCATATGTGTATGAGTTTGCACTTTGAATGGAATGGAAGTTCCCATTTTCCTGTTTTCTCCATCCTTGCTGACTGACCTCTGATTTGTGGTAAATTTCAGTGCTCTTCCTCTAAGTTAGAAGCAAAAGGAAACCCTAGTTTCAGGAGGGTTTTTGATGAAAGTAAGTCATTTAAAGTGTTAAAGAGTCTGTGGAGCAATCACCGACTCAAAATCTACTCTCTGCCTCCTTCTCAGTGGACTTCCTCAGGCCAGAACCAGGTTGGTGACATGTTAGTCAGGTCTGGCCAAAACTTGAAGAACAAAAGAAGAGCTACATGTTAGATTCGTCTGCATTTCACTCTCTCCAGAACTCCAACCTGAAGTAACTAGTTTATGCTGCATTGCTTTCAAACACAATTTTAACATTCCCTAAATTAGCCTTTTCTAATATTTTTGGAAGAAGAAATTGGACTTATGCAAGTTGGTTCATCAAAGCAAATTTTGTTTTAATATATATTACTGCTTAGTCATTCAACATTCAATTTTAGAAAAAAATCTGTAATTGTTCACTGTTTCTGCTTACTTCTTGAAAATACAAGGACCTTATCATGTTTTAATTACTACCATTAGCCCATGCCAATTGTCATTGTGGCTTATGTTTTAAAATATTAAATACTATGAAAATGTCACATTTTCATATTGTTGATCAGTGAGAATGTCAATGTAATATATTTCAAAATAAATTTATTCTTGTTTTGAACAAAATTATTTTTATTATTTTTATTGTTAACAAATTTACTACCATCCTGCTTTAAAACTTTTTCATTTTTTTTTATATTCATGGTTTACTTTCCTTCTTTGTGAAATATATCCATTTAGAGTCCTAAGGTAGTGTGATGGCTGGTATTTAGATGTCCCCCCAAAACCTCATGTGGTTATAGAAGGGGCTTCTTAAGAGGTAACTAGATCTAAAGTGTGTGATGCTGGGATTAAGGGTGTGCCTACTGATTAGTTCTGGCATAGTTCTGGGTAGGATAATGATGCCCCACTCTAAGTGTGAGTGCTACCTGCCCTAAGCAGGCAGTCTGGACAAAATATAGGGTACAGAAAGGAATCACTTGCTGCTTTTTTGCTACTTTGTTTCCTTTTTCCCTTCTGCCCTTCATGAACCATTTCTCCTTTGTGGTGCCCTTCTGGCATTTCACTCTGCCTTGGAGCCAGATAACTATGGATTGAAACCTGTAAAAACTGTGAACCAAAGTAAATTTTTCCTACTTTAACTTTGGGTGTTGGGTGTTTTGTCTTAACAACATAAAAACTAACTAAGACAGGTAGTAAAGTCTTTAGTTTTTAATGAATTAAATGCTTCTTTTTCTTTTATTCTTTCTTGTAACTCTAGTAAAGACATGGTCAGGGAATTTTGAAAATGTTAATCACTTCTAAGGCATGAATAGATGTTTTGTTGTAAGCTACTACAATAAAAACACCCTTGAGGTTCTTTACTAGCTGAGGGGATTAATCGATCTTTATAATCAAGAATGAGTAAAGCAGAAAATTTCAATGAACATGAATTCACCACAGAATAGCTGTCATAAGTTTTTGCGTGTAGACAGCTTCACTGCATACATGGTGGTAGTGTGAGGACTGCAAAAAGAAAGGAAGCCTGACTGAGATAGATTAGGGTTTGGTAAAGCTGGTTGGGAAAGTAGGTGTGACCTATTAATTACAAAAATCCCAGACTCGTGCAGAGCAGGTCCCAAAGACCTGCCTGTGGACTTTTTAGGAGAGATTGAGCAGGTTTTCAATAGGATGGCCCAGACCTGATGTCAGCCTGAGGCATATGTCAGACCCATGTGTAGAAGTTTTCATGGGTTTCATTGAGATGTGGACATCATGAAAGGACGTACTGACCATAAAGAGTTTGTTGTTGTATTGTTCTGCAATAGCCCATTCTGCATTTCCCAGATGAACCATGTAGTTTTATTTTTGCTCTTATCCTCTTTTTTTACTTGGCCCAACCTCACCCTGCAGAGCCAGCCTCCTCCACTCCTCACTTTTACTTTCTCAAATAAACTTTGTCACTGTTTTCTTGCTAATTTCATTCAATTCTTTGTTTGAGATGAGAAGAACCTTGAATCTAACTCAGAGAAACCCAGAGTCCTATATCATTTAGTTGGTGAGCCACTTTTAGAAGCAGACTACCCAATAACATGACCTCTGGATATATTCTTAAGAACAGATTTAGCAAAAGCACGTGTGGATTTGTGAATGGTACCCTGGAAGCCACCAGGATCCAGAACTTATAGAAAAACAGGAGTCTGCAGGAGTGTGTTACTTGTGGGACTGAGAACATCTGCAAAATTATGAGGGGCCTAAAATTGGGTGGAGACTTTGAATGTTTCCCTAAGAGAATGGAGCTGTCTTCTCCCTCTTAAAAGATGGGCTGAGCACACCAGGTAGGAAGGAGGCTGAAGGAAGAGGACTGCAAGTTCAAGGCCCACCTAGGAGACTTAGCCGGAACTTTTCTTAAAACATTTTAAAATGGGATGGGGATATTACTCAGAGATATACCACTTGCTTAGCATGTGTAGCTCCTAGGTTCAATCCCCACTACCAAGAAACAAGCAAACACCATGATTTCTGATTATACTGAATTTAGCGTGGAGCTGTCAAGACATCACATAGAATGGGCTCATGGATCTGTATAGTAACGCTGGACAGTAGAAAGTAACCGAGGAAATGAAGTTAGAAGGAAATGTATGAGACACCAGAACCCATTTCTTTGGTTTTGAAGACAAATGGTCTTAGACAAATGAGGTTTATTGGGGCAGACCCATAAGAGTGATATTGTATTTCTGCTCATGTGACAATAAAAGTTTGAGTTAGTTGGACAGAAAGAAATGTGACTACATTAGACTCGAGTACTTACAGAAAAATTCATTCTTAGTTATGTCAAGGTTTGGATTTTATTAAGTATATTGGTACAATTTAAATATATATAATGATCATATTCATAGGCGATCTGTACCTGTACATGATGTATCTTGATTCCTTTTTATTTTCTTAATTCCTTTTCCCTCCCTTTAACCTCTCCTTATTTACACAGCTTTGTTTGCGTTTTATCCTTTTGTGCTGGAATAACTAATGGTAATTTTGTAACACCCAGCTGAACTGAATCAGCATGGTTCTGGGTGTGGAAGGCCCACCTGAGTTTTGTTGCCAACAACATAGAGAACTGGTGCGCTGTCGATTCTCCTGGAGAAACTTGCTGTGCTGGTTTTTCTGATATGAACTCAGCTATTCTCATCTTTGCAGGAGCCTGGGTCCTCACTTTCACTGAGGATGGATGTAGTTCTTTTGCAGGGAGCTCTGGTCTTTACCTTGAGTGTTGCTTTCTGGCTCCAGTACGAATCCCTCAGCCTGCTGGCACAGATCCTTCAGCCTACCGGCACAGACTTTCTAGCTTCCACCACTGACCCTTGGGCCTTCCCAGTGCAGATCCTTGATACAGACTTGCATGAGACATTGTAATGGGTGCTAGGTCTTCAGATGAACTCATGGAGGATATTGTCATGAGCTGTAGGTCTTCAGCTGGACTTGTGTAGGACATTGCCATGGAATCGAGGTGCTCAGCTGGATTCTTTGGGTCTGTAGTGTGTGGAAAACACACACTACAAGTACAAGATTTCTAACACTCTTTTGCCTTTAAGTTTTTGGGTGGGTGAATGCTATAAAATAATCCTATAAATTATGTGTGCCATGTTAAATCTATTCCCTTGTAAACCCTACCTACAACACTTTATTTTTTCATCTTTTTATTTTCCCTTACTTCTTTCCCCCTCCCCCTCCCAGTTCTCCTTTCCTTTTGAACAATTTTTATTTCACAATATCTATTATACATTTTGGTTATTTACACTTTCAGTTTTTCATAACAGAAAGATAATGTGATATTTACACATGTGTGACCAATGTATTTCACTTAAGGGTATGGTTTTGAGGTCCATTTAGCTATAAATGTCTCTAGTTTATATCTCTTTGTGACTGAGTAGTATTGTATTGTATAAAGAAACCCACATGTTTTTTATCCATTCTTTTGTTGATGGACATTTGGGCCATTTCCAATATTTAGTTATTATAAACTCTTTCTCTTTGATTATTTGTCCTGTCTGTTGGTTTCTTTCTATTGTTGATCTTTGTAATTGTGGTCTTTGTTTTCCCTTTCTAAAATATTCTTCAGAATATTCTTAGATCTGTTTTGATTGCATGAATTTCTCTTTTCAAGTAAGTATCTTATTTTCCACTGATTTTGAAAGATACTTTTGCTGTGTACATCAGTCTGAATTGGAGGTCGTTTTCTTTCAGTATGTGAAATACTTCACTCCAAGCTGTCTTTGACTTGAGGGTTTGTGTTGAAAAGTCTGCTGTGATTTTGATGGATTTTCCTTTTAGGTGATTTGTTTCTTTTCTTTAACAGCTTTTAATATTCAGTTCTTGTGCTAAATTTCTGGAATCTTGATTATTATACTCTTTTGTGTAGGTTTATTTTTCTCATGGCTAGTTGGGTTTCTATGATTCACTTATTTTTATGCCAAATTATTTTTCCATGTTTGGGAAGTTTTCTGCCATTACTTTTTTTTTTTTTTTTTTTTTTTTTTTTTTTTTGTAGCACTGGGGATTGAACTCACAACCTCACACCTGCCAGGGCAGGCGCTTAAGCCACTGAGCCAAACTCCCAGCCCTGGTTTTTTGAGGCAGGGTCACACTGTGTAGTGCAGAATGGTCTTGCACTCATGTTGTAGCCCAAGCTGTCCTCGAACTCACAATGTTCCTCCTATCTCAGCCTCCCGAGTGCTGGGATTAAAGACGTGCACCACCATGCCCAGCTCTGCCATTACTTCTGTGAGCAGATTTTTTATGGTAGTTAGTTCTCTGACTTTTTCATGGACTCCAGTCAATCTTATGTTGGTTTTCTTTGCATCACCTTTCAGCCATTGGATTGATTTTTCATGGTCCCTTTCTATTTTTAAGATATTTTTCTTTTTGTGGTTATAAACTGCAATGTTGTCTTCTGGATCTGATATTCTGTCCCTGCCTTCATTCAGTTGGTTGAATCTGCTTTCAGTGGAATTTTTAATCTCTTGGGATTATGTTTGAATGTTTCAAGGATTCCATTTAGTATCTGTGTTGGGCATTCACAGTTTTCATCATTTTCCGAAGCTCCTCTGTTTTTTGTTTTTTTAAATCTGTGTCTATGCTAGATTCATTGAACAAGTTCTTCATTTTGATAGTCATTTTTTGGTACCTGAGTGATTATTTTTTCTATAGCCTCATTCATTTTTTTGTTTCTTTTTTAGCTTCTGCTGTTATCAATTCAGAAAATTTAGGTGGGAGACTTCTGATTTCCTCTACCCTATTGTTACCTGAACTTGTCCTGGGCTGGCAGGATGTCAGTGGATGCATTTTGCTTCTGCATCTTGTCATTTCCTATTTTTTATTGTATTTTATTTTTTGGGTTGATGTTTGTAAATTTCTTATAGTAGATAGCTTTATCACTAGTATTGAAGCTTCGCTAGTAAGTGTCTGTTTTTTTTAGAGATGTATTCTAGGTGTATTCTTGGTTTTTGTGTCTGTCCCAAGATCCTACCTTCCCAATTTATTAAGAATGTAATGTTGCTTTCTGTTTAACTCAGCATCCAGTCCTTTGGTATAAGAGTATGATGATGGCTATGACCCTAGACTATTACAGTGTTGTCATACAAGGGAGAACAACTGGTTACAACAGCTATGACATCCTGGCTGAAGTAAATAGTACAATTAGCAATAACACTAACATCAAGCACAGCCTAGAAACTGACACCCTAGAAACTGACTGTGATACCTATTACTTTGGTACCAAAAGACCAACATCTAACATTATGTAACAAATTACATGATAAATTGGGCACTGTGTGCAAAGAGTATCCCCTTCGTAAAGTGATTTTACTTTGTGGTGGGAAATTTAAGAGGGACAGGGGGCAAAACAGAGAGATAAGTGAAGGGAAATATAGTAGAAGATGGAGAACAAAAGATAATCACACACTTTGGGAAGTTGGAGAGGGAAGGTATGAAGGAATGTCGCAGAAAGCAAAAGAATATTGAAGAGAATCAGAAAGATTAGAGAAGATATTCACTCACATGAAAATATCAAATTAAGAGAGGCAGTTGAAGAGAGAAAGAAGATGACTAGAACAAAAATAAACCTATAAATTTTCTGCCCTCTCAAAAAAATCCCTGTTATGGATTAAAAATCGGTGATCAGTTTAACACCAGGTGAATTAAATTGGCATGGTGCTGAATGTAGATGGCCCACCTGAGGAAAGTTACTAGCAAGAAAACAGTCATGGAGAGGAACAGTGTGGTGTTGTGGGTTCTCCTAAGTGTTGCTGTTTGCAGACATTTGTTCTCCTGGAGGAACTTGTCATAGCTAGCTTCCCCAATATGAATTCAACCATTATCATTGGAAGAGCTCGGGACTTTGTCACTGAGAGTGGCCATTATTCACTTTGGGGGAGCTTTGGTCTTTACAGTGAGCATTGCTTCCTGGCTCCAGAGAGGAAGATGTGTGCTGTTTAATCTCCAGAAGTTGTCACACTGCCTTCCTGACATGTACTCGACTGTTCTCATGGTCGGAGGAGCTTGGGATTTCATTGTCACTGAGGATGGCTATGGTAATTTTCAGAGGAGCTCTGGTCCTTATTTTGAGCATTCCTTTTTGGCTCCTGTATAGAACCTTCAACCTACTGGCACAGATCCTTCACCCCGCAAAGACTTTCTAGCTTCCACTGCTGACCTTTGGGCATTCCCAGTGCAGATCCATGAAGTAGACTTGCATGAGTCAATGTCATGGGCTGTAGGCCTCCAGTTGGACTCACGGGAGGCACTGTCATGGGCTCTAGGTCTTCAGCTGGACCCATGCAGGACATTACTGTGGGATCCAGGCCCTCAGCTGAATTTTCTAGGTATTTAGTGTTGTGGACAGATTTCCCGCACTTTCTTGTATTTAACTCTGGGTCATCGTCATAAAATAATAGTATAAATTCTGTGTCCTGTATGTAATCGTTCTCCTTGCAACCCCTGACTACAACAAACCCCAACTGTAAAAGGAAAACAAAACACACAAGGAAAAAAATTCCTCTAGTGTCCACAGTTCTGTGGTAGTGACCAAGTCAGTGCCTAAAACTGTTGGATAATCCTGCCAAGCCTGAAGTAGAATTAATGCCAGAGCTGCTTTTGGCCTCCATATATGTGGGCTGTGGCCAGTTTTTAGTCAGCAGCTTTCTGGATGGTTGCCCATGTCACCCTGCCACCGCTGCCCAAGGCTCAAGGCTGTTTCACTGCTGGACACAGGGTGGGGGAGTTCTATTTCCTACTCATGTCCCTGCTGCCCCCACCCTTCTGTGGTCCCAGCCCCTCTCTTATGCTGGTAGAACAGGAAGAGTGTGTTGTTTCACTAGCTATCCTCAATGCAACTGCTGTTTTATAACCTTGTTGTTATCACTAGAGGTTTCAGTTAACCACTACAGCATGTAATAGAGAAAGAAAAAAATGGAAGTCACCTGGAGAGGGAGCAGCCACTTGCCACTGTGTGTGCTGGTGTAATTTGTTGCCAGGCTGCAATTTCCTCTGTTTTCAAGAAATTAAAAGAGGTGAGGAGCCTTATACTTCAGATCTATGCTATGTGGATTGAGTTCGTAACACATGTGCAAACTTTTCATGGGAGGGAGGGGTTCCCAGGGAGGACGATTCCTGCTCCACTGGCAGGCAGTAAACCCATGGGCAGCATTGTGGGTTGGATAATTGTTTTATAAAGTCCTACACTTAAGTCTTGTTTGATCTATAAGTCTCCTATTTCAGATTGATTTTGGCTTCAGGATTTATGTCCCTCCTTTTCTTCCAATTACCTGTGTTTTTAGTTGATTTTCTCTGAATAGCTACAATGTGACTCCTTTTCTATTCAGCCACGTTGAATTTTTCCTAGATTTCTTGTTGTTTATCCTTCTACTCCAGTTGTGTCCTGTTGCATAACAAAATGTCTTAAACCTTGCATATAACATCATTTGTGAGATGTATGGGTTCTCTGGATCAGGAGTTTGGTGTGTGGGAGGGCACACAGGAAGTGGACTCAGCTGGAAGGTTCACAGGCCAAGAGCTACTCATGAGATGGTGTCTAGACTCACTGGAAGGCTTATTCACATTCACATGGCTGTTGGTTAGGAGCTTGCCCAGGACAGCTTCATATGACTTCTCTTTTGGCTTGGGATTTCTCACAACATGATGGCTAATTTCTATGGGTGAAATTCTTAAGACAGAAAACTAGGCAGAAGCTATGTGTATCAGATTTTTTGACTTATCCTTAAAAGTCAGGCATGTCATTTCTGCAAAAGTTCTATTTTCTGGGGAAATCACAAAAGCCTAGTCAGATTCCAGGTGATAAGAAATAGGTTCTATCTTTGGTGAGGAAGTAGCAAGGGTGAATAACAACACATGAAATCCAAAATATTATTGTAGCAGTTTTTAGAAAATCAATCTGTCACTTCCTTTTCCAGCCCTTCTTAAATCTGGCATTTTAACTAAAAATGGATGGTTTTAAACAATCTGTAGTTAAGTAAATCAAATTCTGAAATACAGCAGTAACACAAAAAATGTACTTTAACATGTACTGCTGTTTTGTTTAATAGTTGTAAACCTAACTCAGTATTTCTGGATAGAATATTTGCTATACAGTAGCAGAAAACAGGAAAAAATCAACACAACAGTTATTGTTCTCAAGTGTGGAAATATTTAAGGTAAAATATCACTAAGTCAGTAATTTCCACATTAAATAAACTGTTAAGATGCAGCAGAATAACCAATGCTAGCTATTAATACAGTTTTTTCATTTTTTTATTTGACATGGAAAAAGTTAATTTTCTTCCTTCAGTTTTATTGTCACTGAAAATGTGAAAATCTCTTCCGTGGAAAGTAACAATATTTATGGTATATTAGATTTAAAATTCAGACAGTAGATTTTCCCACCAGTTATGAATTTCATTTATTTGTTGAAGTTGAACAAAGTCAGATAAGATTGCTTTTGATTTTCAGGAAGGATAACAGTATAAGTACTGCCCTATCTGACCCAAAAGATTAAAGAAAAGCATGGAAAGGACCTCAGTGCTGGAGCTAAGAGAAAGTCCAAGGAAGCACACAAAGTTTAGCAACATATGTCAGCACGGTTCAGTGCCAGCCAAATGGAAGATACAAGAGTCCATGCTCTAACGTGGGGGCAGGAAGCACAAACATCACTGTAACAGCAAGTCCTATGTACAGAAGCTGGGATGTTTTATTTTTAAAGGTTTTTTTAAACTTTACTTCTTTAGCTGATGAAATCTGGGGATGCTGATGTAATTAGATTCTGTCAACCACTCTATAAATATTAGATATTAGAGCTATATTGGTAGTTAGTAACTTCCTCTCTCTCCTTCCTCCTATCCTTATTGTCTCTAAAAAATTAGTGCATAAAAGTAGACTTTGTCTAAATTAAATTTGTGTCTAGTGACAGGATTCACTCTGTCATTGATCATACTTTTCTGTTGTAGGAAACGCTTGAATTGTCTAAACCAAACAATAGGAAACATAAACAAGCAAATTCTTCTAATGAAAAAGATACAATCAATAAGTCAAGTGTCAGAAAGGACTTGTTTTAATATTTCCTTACACTCTCCAGGAGATGTGCTATCAAATCACATGCAGCTCCACCTACTAATTCTCCTTTATCTATGGCAACTGTCCTACGTCACGAAAACAGATGTTTCCAATGAAACATTTTTGGTCATCAAAGGTTATTATCCTCAGCCTGCTCTATTTATTACAGCAAGAAAATGCTTGGAAATTAAAGTAAATTAACTGGAACAAACCTTCATGAGCATGATGTTTAACAGCTTCCTTTTTGCTTATTGGGAAATAATCATTCAGAAAGGTGAATGACTAATTCTCTCTCTCTCTCTCTCTGTCCTACACTCACACAAATGCGCGTGCACACACACACACACACACACACACACACACCAGGTACTTTTCAAAAGTATTTCAGTTTATACTAAGTGACAGATTTAACATTTTAATATATAATAAAATGCCAGGAGTAATTTTGCTGAATAATAATAGAAGCAGCCCACTTAATTAAATCTCATATGCCACGATTTATGTTATTCAGGAAAAAATTGAAAATGAAGCAAGTAAGTCCTTATAGGAGAAAACAGCCACAAATTCTAATACCTCAAAGCCTTACATGCCTAAGTTCATGCTTCTTATCTGCAGGGGAGTCACTTAATTTCAGTCACTGTTTCTCTAATCGCTAGAGAATTCTAGCCAACTTACTTATGTGGTTTTCTCACCAAGCACGGATTAGAAGCCACAAAATACAGGTGGAAAAATGTACGACTTTAAAGGTAAGCACTGATAGGCACACAACTGGATGACTTATGGTTTGACAGTAGGGGAGGAGTCAGGAACACTTTAAAATATCAGAGTCAAGGCTTCAAAAAATGCAAGAAGCCACCCATTCACTTCTTCAGCTCCTTAGCGAATTATTGGATTAGAACTTCATAAAGATTTGAGATATGAGGAGCAAGGTTTTGTTCTTAACTATTGGAAAATTAACTAGTTCCAGAATAGTGTTGGATAAACTAATATTACTGTGTTTTATTTGTGTAGGCCTCTGTATCTTTGAACACCTTGCTTTACACTTCTGCTATTTTATTACATACCTTTGGAAGTCAGTGATTTGCTGACAATAGATATTTGCTAGAAGCAAGTAAAACAAGTGTACTTTAATTTAGATTATTTTAGTCAGACCACTTTTTAAGAAACAGTTCTATACTAAAATTATCTCAAGTAGGAAGGAATTTTATTGTCTGTTATTGTTTATTTCTTCAGTGATGAGTATTAAACCCCAGGCCTGACACATGGTAGACATTATTCCACAGCTGAATTGTATTGCAGTTCATATTGTTCTTTTTTAAAGTGTATCACAGTGAGCTGAAAATATCAGTTTCCAGACCTCCAAGAATGTAAGTGGAGAAATCTATCAACTAGAGAAAAGCCACTTGGCTATATAGAATAAAAGAGAAGAAAAACATGAAGTTGTGTTGTGCAAAACAAATAAGGAATGGTGAATAGCTGTACACACTTTAAGCAAGGTTTTCCTTTGCATGAATGAATCCAAATATGCTAATAGTTATTGTTAGCAATTTGAGACTATTCAACACACATAGGTTAACCTTTAAATCTGCATATCACAAATAGAGCTATGCAAACCCAGACAAAGATGAAGATTCCAGTGTTGTTTACTTTAAACATGTCGCCAAAGAAACAAAAGTTCTAGAGATCTGGCTTTCGTGATTAGTTGCAAGTAAATTAGTTAACAGCTCACAGCTAACCTTTCATTTTTCTTCTCTTCCCTCTTCTGCATCCTCCTCCTCATCATTCCCCTTTGACTCACAGCAAATGTTGTGATCCCTCAGTTCTCCTCTGTGATCATGAAGGACATACTTAATTCTTCCTAGGAATGAACTTTATCTGGTAATACAGAACACCTTGCCGACAGTAGACACAATAGACTGTGCACCCTATATGGCAATAACTGGAGCTATTGAACACTTAAAATGTGAGGAATTCAAATTGACATTTTCTTTAAACACAAAAATGCACATTGGATTTCCAAAATTTGATATGAGAAAAAGAGCATAAAATATCTTATTAACAATTTTTTTGTGTTTATTACAATTTGAAATGATAATCATTGAGGTACATTAGATTAAATAAAATTTTACTATAAAATAAATAAATTTTAGTTTCTATTTGTACTTTTAATATGGCTACTGAAAATGTTTAATATATATTTGGCATGAATTATATCTCCACTGGATGGCCTTGGTCTAGAAACTTAAGAATTGGTCACCGAAACCAAAACCAAAACTAAAAATCAAATTGAGACATTAGAATCCTAAATATTGCCTAACTAAAGTTGTGTTTTCTATGGAAGTGTTAGTTCCTCTTTGGGAAGAAACTCCTAGTGATATCCTTTGAGCTTGTGTATATTCAAGGATTTGTATCTTTTTTTTTTTTTTTTCTTGTTTTTGAGACAGGGTCTCACTGTGTAGTTCAGGCTGGTTTTGAACTCACTATGTAGCCCAGGCTGCCCTCAAACTCATGGCATTCCTCCTGTGTCAGCCCCCTAGGAATTTTCATCTTGAGAGAAATCTATCTGTAATGTCACAGGTATTACAAAATATCCCCCCACCAAATGTTTTGAAAAACTAGGTTTATAGAGATTGTAGAATTCTAAGGTAAACTGGTCATTTTTGTTTCTGAAGTCTCCAGTGACTCACTGTTCTTTCAGTGAGGCATGGAGGATACTGAAGGCATGTTGGAGATGTTCCAGGTTACAGAGCCACGTTGTATCCTTCTGCACCACTCAGTGGATCCTGACTTAGACATTTTCTGGGTGCCACATGGAAATACACTGTAATAATTATCTTATTTATGATTGTCACCTCTGGCTTTCAAAGTTTTCCTCTAACAAGTATATAGTGACCTTCTTTTTTTTAATTCTAAAGAGGATAGAACCAAGGAAAATAAGACAGAATAAAACCAATTAAAACAATCCAATGTAAGTAATACAAGACTTCAAAACAATATGAAATCAACAATAGTTAACATAATGCCTCTTGTCTTCAAAATAGCTTCAGATACCTTCAGACATAGCAAAAATCAAACAGAACAGAACAGAACAGAATAGAACCAATAAAAACAAAACAATGAATGCACTAAAGGACTTCAAAACAAGACAATAGTAAATCCAAAATGGCTGCCATAATATATCTTGCTATCTTTGAAATAGTTACTTATGCTATTGAATATAACAAAATCAAACAAAAAAAAGTGGAACAAAACCCAACCCAATAAAATAATGAAAATGATACAGGACTTCAAAACAAGATAATAGGGAATTAGCAATGGTCACCACCTTCAGAAGGAGATCCCCCATAGATGCCACACTATGTACTGTTATCCTCTGTATAGATGATCAGACCACTGGCCCTAGACCTGCAAGGTCAATGAAAGACCAAACATCACAAGCATCAAATTGCATTTCACCTCAATAGCTATCATTGCAGCCTGTGTAGGGAAAAGGGAAAAATGCAAGTCAGTTATACTATTAGTGTCTCTTAGTTCATTAAAAAGGAAAATTTGTGCTAATAGTAACTGGAGAAATTTTTATACCTATATCTTGTACCCTGAGCAACTACTTTAAAGACAACAACATATAATATATTAATTATAGTTATTCTCCTATTAGTTTGTTACAAGAATTTGTTTTACTTTTTCTCCATAAGTTAAAAAAATTACCTTATAAATTAAACTTCAGTTAAGGACACAACAAAGCCAAGATACTAAATAGTCTTATACTGTAAGGCTTAGTCATGACTTCGGTGAAGTTGTTAACATACTAGTGAGCGAACAGGACCTCTGAAAGTGCTTATGTCAGCCATGGATGCGCACACAGAGGGAGTGCAGAGCCAGAGTCTGACAGAGCTCCTTCTGGTCGTGATAAAGCAAGCATCATGCTAGTAGCAGGGGAATGTGCAGTCTTTCTTGAAGCATGCCTCTTTTGTGGAGTTAAATGATGCCTTTTAAAACTATTGTAACTGTATCACTAGGTGACCTTTTACTGACTTCTGCATTGCAAGCAACTTTCTCTACTGGGACCCCCTCCTTTGACCTTGTATTCCGGAAGAAAATGTGTGCCAGTTAGGCAGTACAGACATCCACGCTTCTGAACAGTTGTAATTCTTATAAATTGACATTTTGATTCATATTCTTTAGACTTGGGAGTTGGTGAGTGTACTCCTCGTCTCTGAATCTGATCAGCTGTGAAGTATTGATAACATAAAAATTGTGGAGCTGTGATTTTGAGTGGCTGAACCTAGAAGGTTGTCAATTAATCATAGTAAATGCTATTCTCCCAGGGAGGCCTCTGTCCACCCTTTAGCTCAACTCCATAGCCTCCTGTTTGGGATTTTGTGTTGTCTTGCATTAGAATCAATCGCTTTTATGTCTATCTGCCTTCCCTGTTAGACTGTAAACTCCAGCAAGGCAGAGACTGTGGATTCCTTACTAGTAATAATACAAGTACTACACCTGATACTTAGAAGGTGTGCATCAGACAAATGTTTGCATGAATGTTTTTGGGGTTTTGTTTTTAAAATAAAGCATTTTTTTCTTTCAGTGGTGCTCTAAAGTGCTTTCCTAATGAGCAACTTTTGGATAAAAGTCTTAAGGAACAAAATTATCTTAAAAGTAGTAACAAACTTATAAAATTTTACAAATATCTTTAATTTGTTTAAAATAGGTTATAATAATTTAAGTGGAAAAATTGGGGGCTAGGGACTATTTCTATGTAAGTGGTTTATTTTCAAAATTATTATTATAAAGTACTGAGTAAAAGAGGGAAAGAGGGAAGGGAAAAGGAAAAGATATAAATCTGTATATATGTATATGTAAGATAACTAAAACGAACACATTGCTGAATGTATTTGTTATTGAGAAAGAACAATTAATACTGATATGATTAGATCAATTTTATATGTCTATATCTGTTAATGCAAACAACCATTATAAAGATAACGATACGCAATATTGCAACCATTGTCAAGTTTCTATCATCCTGTTTTGTAAACCTGTAATGTTACTGTTGTGCATTTACTCTAGTCATTTGTTTGTCTGTTTTGTTTTTTGTCTTTGTTATATATGTCTTTTTTTTCTTTTCTTCTGCTTAAATAAAAAAAAATAAAGTACTGAGTAGATATCAAGGGATCTAATAGTAAAGATCAATGAATGACACAGTAATCATCTGTCTACCCAGTATGCATCCATTTTGAGAAGTAGCACATTATTATCTTTGAAATCCTGTGTGTTCCTCAACAAATGTATACCCCTCTTTTTTCTACAAAGAACCCAATATCCTGACTCACATTTTTGTTTAATTAATAAACAAGCACAAAAAGAAGATCCAAACACTTCTGACAGTTATTTATGGCCAACATTAGAGGCTGAAGTTAATTTGTTATGATTTATGATGAATTTCTCCATTATCATGCATTTTTAGAGAAATAAATAGAAATCACAGTAACTGGAGTTTTTAAAGGATTCATCCCCAAACTAGAAGCAACTAGATAGCTATGCAGAAGATGGTATGCATGTGGCACAAAGAAAATTTTAAATACGTGTTTAAAAAACACATATCCTAACATTCATGCTGCAGATTTACATCAGGTAAAGTAATCCACAAGGTTAGAAATTTTAAAGTGGGAGAATAACTATCAAGACATAATATAAGAATACATTTTTCCTGAACTGGTATTGGGATGATACAACATTTGTTTGCAGAATTTCCTGGATAGTCTACTGGATTACAAACTAATGTTAAAAATTAACAAAAATTGACTCTAGTTCTAGATGGGCATTTGATAACCCCTGTTTTAGGAAATAGAAAAATACCTTCAAACCTAACGTGTGCCACTTGGATGTATTGTTGTAAGGTGTACACCTTTTTTATTTCCTTCTGGAAACAATATGGATTTTATGTTTGCTCTTCCTTTTTAAAGGAACATTAATCAAGTCAGAATTTTTAATAGAGTATTTGTGTGGCCACACAGAGATCTTAAATCTTGGCCCAAGGGATAGCAATCTGTACTGGGAGGGTGATAGGGAAGTATGCATTATAGTAATGGATGTCAGTAACCTGCTTCAAAAGGGAGCATTATTAATGCTTCTGTGGGAAATCACAGGGTTATTTTGAAAGTACAGTAATGGAAATTCTTGAAGCTAAAGAGCTGTGGTTAGATACATCAGGCTCCTTGAAAGGGCTGCTAGTCATTTAAAAAGCACCTGAATCTGAGTTTGCTACTTTCTGTTATCCTCCAGAAATTAAACAAAATTGGCTTAAGACTTTGAAGCAGCAAAATCTATTGTACTTCAAATGCATCTTTGTATGGGTGGAAATGTTGACTTGTTATATACAGGATACTAGGAAATCTTAAAAAAAAGAAAAACAAACAAACAAATGAAAAAAACCGAAAGCAATGAAACCCAAACTTGGAGGGAAAAATTCTCAGAATGCTGGGTGAAGTGGTGCCTGGATCAGAAGTAAGCTCTACGCAGCTGCTCTGACTTAGCTCAGAAACTAGAGATGATGAATTGGTGACATTTTAAACAAATTGAATTTCATAGCTTACGGTCGCATGGGTTTGCTTCAGGGGTCTTATTTGTGTAATTCCTTTGATTTGTAAGACCTCTGGACTCTAATCGTCCTTTACCCTGCATATTACCCATTATTAAAAATGATTTGCGCATGTAGAAATAGAATGAATTGCACAATGAGAAATGACATTACAAAAATAATGCTTGGATTAAATATAACTTCCTGGACCCCAGAAATATCCTACTCATGGAAAATGGCATTTGCCTGATGTTTTCTTCAAGATATGTATGACAAGTCCTGATTTACACACTTGATTTACTCTCTAGTTACTATTACTTGACACATGATAAATATCAGGAGTGGAAAGATTGATAACAGTAGCTGTAAACTTCAGCTGAAATTTGAATCTTCCACGGCAACTTTGCACTCAAAGTTTCAAAACAGTACTATTTTTTTTCTCTGTAATATCAAGAATGATACCTTCTACTCTTCAACTTTTAGAGCTGTGAGAAAATATCTTGCAGTCTTTGGCTTTTAGACTCTTTACTACAGTTTGCATAACCTATTTATCATCTCTCAAATTAACTCCCAGGAAACAAACGCTTCTTGGGTTTTGACTTAGCAGAAATACTGAATCAGTGATTTTGAAAACGCAAGTTTGTTCATCTCATTTCCTGTTTGGCATCCTTTAATGACTTGCCATTGGCAGTATAATGCAGAATCCTTAATCCAGCCTCTAACACTGGGCGGAATTTGGCACTTGCCAAACTATCTCTCCTGTCTTATTATTTGCTGTATACAATGACCTTTCCACATCCGGTGAAGCAGAATTTTGATTGTCTGGGGGGTTTAGCTATGTTCACTAAACTCAAGGAACCCATGGGATGGAAAAAGTTGAAGTAAGGAAAAGTAGAGTGCAGAATAGCAATATTTTGGCAACTGCCAGAGTGAGATGAGCCAGGATGACAGCTGGTATTCAACCAAATCAGTTGGAATGAACAGCTGAGATACACTTCCGCTTGCCCTAGTGATAGCCTTCGCCTTCTGCTAGTGATATTATAATTAGAAAATTCATAGGCAAGTGAAGAAACCAGCAATTGAGCAATAAATGTATGATCCTGAAAAACAGTTTTAAAGCTGCAGGATCTCTTACTGATACATTGGTAACCAGTGAATAAACCAGCACTCAAGTACTCATGTTTCTTGTTGGTTCTAAAGGTGGCACTGCTGGTGGTGGTAACTTCAGGAATGAGAAATGAAACTTGCTAGTTTGACACAGTAACTTTTATTCATTAGATTGCATTCTTAATCCTGTGAGTTTATTACAGTAACAGAAAGGGTTAGTGTAGGTAGAAGCAGGAGAAGCACACCTTTTAGCCTATCTGCTGTTTCTCTACCCTTCTGTTGCCTTTCCAGGCTAATGTATCACTTTCTATTTTCCCAGTAAAATTGTTTCCCAGTATAATATCACTCTCTTCTTTACTGCCCTAAAACTCATCACAGTTTTACTGCGGTGTTTATTTTATTTTATTTTATTTTTTTCATGGTGTTTCTTTTTGTACTACCTTCTTCATTATATGAGATGAGTCTAGGAAGGCCAAGATCAGACTATTTCATTTACCAGAGAATTCACATTTAGTACAAGGCCTGTTGCATAGTGAATGTACCACAGTAAATAAGCAGGTTCTGGTTATATCAGGTAAAAATGTTCTGTTTACAAATGACAAAAGAATTCACAGCTGTTATGAAAAAACTGGGAAACTCACTTTCTTACATAACTGAAAACCCCAAAGGTCATGCTGGCTTTGGGCACAGCATGGGCCAGAGGTTGAGTGGTGTCTCACTGCTCTGCTTTCCGACAGGCAGCCCTGCTGTCAGGTGGTTGCTCCTTGCTCTTCTGGGCTCTTACTTTATGTTACACAATGAGAAAGAACCTCAGCGGCTTCAGACTACAGCTGGTCACACCTCATAGTCCAGGTACTCAGCTCAGAACAAGGTTTCTCCCAGTAGCTCCCACAAAAGAAAGATCACATCTGTTTCACAGCAGCACCAGCAGATAGATGTTTGATTTTCTTTGGCTTTGAGAGATTCATGATCACATCCATAAATCGAGCAGTGTGATCAGAAAGATAAAACATGTTATTTGGAATACGTTGCTCTATGTTCATTTATGGATGGCAGGTGAGGTCGCTACTACTCAAACCACAAGTTTAAAAGTCACAGAATGGTAGATCTTCAAAAGCAAATTCTGTGGGATAACACCGATGGCCCAAACAAGGTGTCTATTTTAGCCATGCATGCCTGCTATGGCGGGTGCATGCAAAGTGTTTGTTCCATGCTTTCCTACTTTCATGGTTTCTTTGCTACTCTCCCACTGACAATGTGTGGTTCCTGGCTCACCATGTCCCCAGGATGTTTGGTGTATATAATAGATTACTACTCTCACAGCCTCACTTAGACTTTTAGTACAGTGGTACCTTGGTTCACAAACAACTCATTCCATGATTCTGGGGAACATGGCTGTATTTTTGTTGATGCAGGGAAAGATGGCCATTGGTGTGTTTGTCACCCAAAGTGGAGTTCACTAATTGAAGCAAAATTCTGCCAAACACTTCTCTTCATGAATCAAATTGTTCTTATGTGGAAGCTGGTTTAATTGAACGGATATATTTCAGATGATTTGTTGTCTTATCTGAATGAAGTGTAACAAGAGAGTCTAAGTCAAAGGCAAAGAAATCAGGTGAAACAAATCTAGATATTAGGCTCAGTGTTGGAAACTAGAAATATCAATTCAAAAGTATCAGGAATAAGATAAAAATTTGAATGGAGAGCAAGAGACTTGGGCCATTGAATTCTATGTCCAGGATTTCCTGGACATAATGAATAGTGAGAACTTAAAGGATTCCCCGATGAAGTGGCATTTAAGCTTTGATCTTGAGAATATATAAAAATGAGTGTAACCATAAGAGGGAATTCTTCCATTGTATACTTGATGTGAGAAGTCAGCCCTGTTGGAGGAACAAAGAGGATAAATTCAAAGAGGGCATTAAGAAAGAGTCAAGAGATGAAGTTGGAGTTGTGCAAGGGAATGAATTACCAGAGCCATGTACGTTATGGCAGCAGTCATCAACGGTGGAACAGTACTGAGCTGGCTTCAGTGAAGAATGATGGGATGGTGTTTCTGTTTAAAAAAGATAAGTTGCTGTAGGTAGAATGGATCAACAAGGGAAGAATAGTAAAAGTGAAAGCAGAACATGTGGTTAAGAGTGATGATGTGATTACTGAGTGTTGAGATTGGATGGGCTCCCCTTGGAAAGGAGTAGAAATGGGAAACCCATGTGGCTGAGAAGTGGAGATTCAGAGAACAGAGTGAGTTACTGGGTGAGAGAAGAACATTTTTGCTAATTTGAAAAAGGAAAGGGAGAAGATAGGTCTCTTCTTACAGGTAGATCTAGAAGAATGGTTTTTGGTAAGAAGTTAAGGGCTGTTTAACACACTATGTTTTTTCCTGTGAGATCAAAGGCAAGGTTAACAGCTAAGGTTAATAAAACAGAAGTGAAATTGGAGGTGTGAGTAGAGAAGAGAGGGTTAAAATTTCGAGCTTTGAGGATATATGCTTTGCTTTCTTTTGGAGGACTGCTAGCTCCTCCTGGAGATGGGTTGGGGCTGAAACAGCTCATGCTAATATCAGCACTTTTACAGAAGTATTGAAATGGTATTCCTTGATTTTGTCTAGCTTTCTAAGTTTTAGAAGACTTTAAAAAAAAAGAAGCTACAAATATACTGTTTGCACTTTGCAAAGAATGCCTTCAAAGAGACTTCAAAATTATAATATAAGGCTGATTTTAGGTTGCTAAGAATTGTCCCTTTGGAGTGTATCATATAATTCTGTTCTTGCTGAATATGCCAACCCTGAAAAAGTGGACTTTGAGTACAGATCGAGTTCAGATTAAGCAAGAGGGAGTCCCTGCCAAAGACACTGAAGGTTTTGAAGTAGCCGTTAGAGTAAATCCACCTTTATTGACTGTAGTGGTTGAATTTCTGTTTAAATAGTGGTCTGGAGAGAATTCAATAGAAGATATTCCCTCTAGTAAATTTATTAAAACCTGGTGCTGATGATACTTACATACCTTTTTGGTTTTCTCAGCATCTCCCCAAACTGAAGAGTGTGTGCAGTGGAGCCTTTGATGGTTATATTTAACAGCTGCTCATAATTGGACATGATGTGACTGGATTTGAAGCTGAATCCTGTAAGTGGGATTAATGTCCCCATCTCTGGTTTTCCATCCCTAGTGCATATTTAACCAAATTATCTTTTGCTCTCTTGATTTTATTTACTCATTAGCTGTGCTGTAATGAAGATTCCGCAGTGACTAATTCCTCTGGCTCATTTGAGGGGTGAGCCACGTCAGTGTGGGCATCAAGTGTAGTAGAGAATAACTTGCTCTTCTCGCTCCAGCTGCCAGTGTAGTGGTACAGAGTTACTATGTGTCATTTAGACACAAGAAGAATCCCCAATGAGATTTGTGCCATAAAGCACCATTGAAGAAGTTATGAGGAGGGTACTGGCACATCAATGCTGTGTATGTGCTTTGTAGTAATTCTGAAGAGCTATAATAGAATTAATTTACTGAAGATGAATTTGTGGAAAACTACTCAGGGATGGTGAACATGCTTTTTCTTTTCTTTTTTCACCACAACTCAATTTTTCTCCAAATTGCCACACATGGACACATCTTAAATTTTGTGCTACTTTCTTCTTCCAATAAATTTCTTTTGTTTTTCTTCTTTGCAGGATCCCCAAAGTTACTCCAATCTGTTTTCCACAAGCTTCCAATGTCTGCTTCTCTTTACATCTTTTGATCCTGTGTTTTGTTATCTTCTCTGGAAGCATAGAACACTTTACTTCATTTTCTACTCCTTTTATTGCTCATAGAGGTCTTGAAAATAAATCTCTGCAGTATTACCACTGAGACCAGGGTTCCCCAATAGGGAGGAAAGCACCATAGATTATTTCAATGTAAATTAGTTTAATATATTAAAATATTGACTATGTTTTCCTTCTAAAATAGAATAACACTAATAGGAACTCACAACAAGAAATATTTATGGAATTTCTTAAATATGAGTTGTTGAATTTGGATCATTGAAACTCTTAAGGCAGATGCTCACATTTCAGATTAAAATAGACTGCATCCAGAGATTTGGTTTCTGTTTTCTAAAATACAAATACTTGCTGGACAAACCATGTAAGTCCTTGACATGTTGTGTCATTTTCTCAGGGGCAAGCCCTCTGACCCTGGCATGGTGCAGAATGCCATGAAGAGCAGAAGGAACTCTGGAAACCTAACCACCCTGTTCTCCCAGCCTCAGATTACTGGTATTTTTCATGGGAATGACACCTATTGTCCTCCTCATAAGCTATTGTATATTGCTGTGGTACTTTGTATGCACTGCTTTTACAGAATTTAGCAAGATCTGTTATAATGTTTTCTTTTAAAATATAGCTATCCCTAAACTTTGATGAAAAGTTCAAGAATGGTTCTATTTTCATTTTGAAATTATTTTGGGCCAGATGTGGTGGCACATGCCTATAATCCTAGCACTTGGGAGGCTGAAGCTGGATTGCTGAGAGTTTGAGGTTAACCTGGGCTACACAGTAAGACTCTGTCTCAAAAATCTGGGGTTTTTTTGTGCCAAGGATCTAGCTCAGTGGTGTAAATGCCTGAGATTGTGAGTTCAATCCCCGGTACAAAAAAAATCTGTTTTTTCATTGCCCAAGAGAGTATAAGAACAATGTAAAAACTCAAAAGATTCTTTTAAATAAGTAACTTCAATTCAATAATATCCATATAGATATTCTATGCATAAAATTTTTTCCTAGTTATAATGAAAAAATGAATAAGAATTTAGGATCTCTTTGATAGACACACTGGAAAACAACTAAGCATTCAGATCAGAGTTTGAAAGTAAGATCACGCAGATGCTAAAGAGTCATGAGAGAGAAAGGTTCAACCTAATGGGAGAAAGGTAGGCTTTGTCCTATCAGGGTAGAACATTTCAATCAGCTGGAAGGAAGGGAGGAATTTGAGGGAGTAGAAACTCACAAGTAGTACTATGAACTTCATGAGCCAAACTCAGGAGGAAGACCTTGCCTCCTGCTACATTGTAGAAGGAAGAATCAAGTGAGATTGGACAGTTTTCTTTTCCCCCAAACATTACTCTAGCAGAAAACTTGTAGGGTTGTCATTCATAATTAACAGAGTAAGTATCAGAAGTTCCTCTTTGATCAAATTTCAGAGTTCAAGGGAGATCTAATAAATAATTCATCATCTCTAAGTGTTTATCTTCATCTGTACGTTTTTTCTAGATTTGCATACACTAGAGAAATAATAACCATTTCTTTCTTTTAATGATTTTCATAAGGGAAATAAGGTAAGTTGGGATTAACTTTGTGCTCAAAATAAGCAAAAGAACTGTATGACTCATAATTTTTCTTGTTATTTGGAAAAAAAAAGAAAACAGAAAACAGTGCCACATGGACATGAAATGCCAAGCTATGTTCAGGAATCAGCATGCCTGACTGGGTTTTTTCCACCTACAATGGAATATGGTTCTCAGTAGGGAGGAAAGAAGACTTCAGCTTCTGTCTTCCCTTCCCAGCCTGAGCCAACCCAGATCCTAAGCTGGGACTCCCAGAGCTATACAGAAAAGTACCTGTTAGCAGCACTTCATGATGCTATTTGGATGCTCTCCAAACACTCAGCAGAGCTCGAGATCCAAGCATCTGGCAGAAGACCAGCCTCAGTACGACAGGCATAGCTCAGCCAACTCAATCTCCTTCTGTCTTGGTCCCTTTCTAATAAAACATCAGAGTTTTAATCCTTACATTGTACAATTATTCTACCACCTTTGGCCTGGAGAATGCCTTTGCTGGTGTCCTTTTACTCAGACCAGTAATAAAAATGGTTTATACTTTATACACTACAATATTGGGAATGGTGGAGTGGGGCAAAATGGCTAAAAGTGTAGACAGTCAAATAGCAGACCTCCGAGGTGAAGATTCTCAAAAGGAGATTATACATAAGATATAAATCATTGATTGTGATGTGACAAAGATAGAATAACATAACATAAAATCCTTGATTAGCAGAGGCTATAGTGCCCTGCCTCAATGCCTTTGTACTCACCTTCCAGTTTCCTTGTCACTGCTAATAATTTACTCATGTGACTTTCAGAGGGCTGAAGTTGGAAAATGCAGCCAGAATGGAGAGATGTTGAAGGATTCTTCCCCTCTTTTTTCCAGGTACCCTGCAACCAATGACAGAAATATGAATGTATAAAAGAGCTCTGTTGCCTCCAGATAGAACAGTTGTGAGGTATAATGTCTGCTGGAGATCTGTGCAGGATCAAACGACCTGGGACTTCTCTCAACACTCTCTTGTTTGTCTTGGTTTCTTCCCAGTTTGACTTTTTATACTTACTAGCCTCTTGTGATGGTACATCCTTAATAGGTTACCTGTATCTGACAGGTAGGTTCAGAGTCTGCTGAAGGGATAAACTCGTTTAAAATATCACTGTTAAATATAAATGGTGAAGAGACATTTCCCCCATCTTTGATTGAGAGAGAGAGAAAGTGAGAGACAGAAAGAGAGAGAGAGAGAGAGAGAAAGGGAGAGAGGAATGTTTCAATGTTAGCAAGATGGTCTACTCTGAGACTCAGAATTATAATTCTTCTCATATCTGCTACTCTTTGAGAATAAATTTTAAAAATGATAGCAATTCTACTTGATGGACAGGAAAGAATAGTGGGTATTAGCTACAAGGTCTTGGAAGCAAAATTTCAGAGAACAAATTTATCCTTCCTCCCATATTATTGATTCAGCACCACCTTGGTTTTTCCAGGTTACTTCAAGTTGAAAACACATGAATCTTTTAAAAGATGGTTTTTCTCCTCAGATAAATAACATAAATATAATTTGAGTTGATTTTTGGCAGGATAATTTCTTTACATCCTGCTAGGAATCCATTTATAATTGGTCTGTGTGGTTGCTCCTGTTGCTCCCACAGCTGTGACAGCAACTGCCATAGTAACAAAAGGGCCTGCATGGTTTGTTGGTGGATGATGGAGGAATCATGCAGCAGGCTGAATGTTAGCTAAGTCTCAGATCACAAGGTAAAGAGGAGACTCAGGAGGTCGAACAGTCTCAGGTTGAGTCTGACAGTGTAAAGGGACTGTATTTAGAATGATCATCGCTTAATGAGGGTCTGGGAGAGACACAGGCGAGGAGTGCTCTCAATTTTAGGTTTTAACAGTGAGGCTTTAATGCATACATTTTCCCATGCTGTCTTTTCCTCACAACTTTAAAAATATTTGGAATGAATATGTAGCGTTAATCAGGTTTTTATTTGTAAGATGTGTGTTTCCGAGTTTGCCCTTGCTGCTACTTTTATCAGTGAACACGTCCTCTCTGTCTTAACTAGAGAATTATTCCTTCTTCCAAACTTCCCACGGCAAGCACTCCAGGAGCATTTTAAGTTACTCCTGGGAAATTGACTGTTTCTGTAAAATTATTTTTGCTTCTAGGTTTATAATTTGAGCACATTCTTATTTCCTCAAGAGCATTTTGATATATAAAGAAACACTGTGGTGATTTATTTTGAAACAAAATCTTTCAAGTTATATACAGCAATGTGCAGGGATTCTTGCGTGGTAATTTAGTCTTGTTTGCATAGGCTGAATTTTATCATTTAAATAATTTGATTTTGGAAGTGTTTCAGTTTTTTTTATAAACAAATACTGATTTAGTGCAAAGTATATTTTATCTGAATCCTTCTTTCCCTACCTCTAGATACATTGGGACAATTAGTTGAGGCCCAGCCATACCTACTTGGGAAATAGGACTGTACATCAGTTCTAATAGTACATTCAGTGAGGGCAAGAATGACCACAGGGAATGCCTTATAGCCTCTGTGTCCAATTCATACATTTAGTATCATCTAGTAATCTCGTATACTTTCTCTTCTGTATTCTCCCATAATTAAAGCAGTTTCTCTCATCTATTGCATGGTATTTAGTTAATCTCAGCACCTTTATTTTAAAAATTTTAAAGTCTAAAATATTTACCCTTGTCCAAATAAAATAGTATCACACAGGTATGATTTTATAATGAATTTAAAGATGA